>JASDQU010243320.1:42404-52810 GCA_032191745.1 Picea mariana | reverse complement strand
ATAAGAATGATTAACGACGAAGTGGGGGAGAGACGAACGGGAAATTCCAAGAATCAACCTTCCCTTCCATTTTTTTTCTCTTTCTAAATTTGTTTAAATTTTTTTCCTTTCTTTTCAATGTTTTTTAAATTTGATTTTTTAATTTTGTTTATAAAAAAATTAGTATTAATTTTTCATTTTAAAAGTAGTTTTGTTTTAATTATTTTTAATATTTAAAAATAATAATGGTTTTTTTTCATAGTGATGACATGTTCTCCTTTATTTATTTTTTCTATGTTTTCATTTTTTATGATTTTGTTTACAATAGTATTTATTTTTTCTATGTTTTCATTTTTTATGATTTTGTTTACAATAGTATTGACTTTTTCAAAATTATTTTAAAAATGTTATAATTTTAAATTTGAAAAAAAACTAGTATTAATGGTGGCATCTTTTTTCAATTTAAAGATTTATTGTAAAGTTTTGATTGCAACAATATCAATGATTAATTATATGATTTCTATGTTGTTTGGGCTCCTAGGAAACTCAATATTGATTAGGAAGGATTCTCATTATCAAAGAAGAAAATATAGATTCCATATTTCCTCCTTATTAGGCTACATGTCATGTCCCCACAATGTGCCTTATGATCGTACACCTCTTGAGGGTGTGCGGCACCGTGACGCTCCTCACTTGGATGGTTGGAAACACTAAGGATACTTCGTCCAGACTATGCTTCTTCACCTAGAGCATACCCATACTATGTTCCAGGCTACCAGTGAGTCACACTCCTACTCTAGTGTAACTCTTGTATACTTGGATAATTGTTAACAACTTTAACACTTAGTCATATTTAAGTATAAATCCATGAACATGAGAAGCCAAGAGAGAAACAACGAAACAAACAAGAGAAACATAGATATATTGTGGGTGCCACGAACTGTGCCTAACACCCAACTAATTCTTTGTTAATGTGAAACGCTTACAACATGAGCACTACTAACTCGGTTTACAACTTCAGTGGAGTCAAAGGACTTGTCTCACCTCACCAAGACACTCAATCACATGTTTTTCACCAAGACTCTCTCTATCACAACCATCTCCACAACCTCCTATGATGCACTTCATACGTGCCCTCAACCTTAGACTTGTTGTCTCTTCATTTCCACAGACTTCACAGATTTTGGTTCTACCTCACACATGCCTCCAACAAACCTGCATTTCCAGACTTCACCAAAATCAACCCAAAAGAAACTCGCTCAACTCTGTGCACTGAATCCTCCTCAAGGCAGCACAAGTCCTCCCATGTGGAGTGACTTGGCTCCTTGAGGGAGCTCACCCTCCTCGTTTTCCTCAGAACCACATAGCTCTTCTTCCTCTCCTTGTCTTCAAATCTATTTTCTTTGGTTGTATGCCCTTGCTCTATTATAGGCACTCCAAAGGTCACCATCACGAACTGTTGCTTCCTTTGGGGGTGTCGCACCCCTTCGCAAACCCAAGTGTCTAAAGGAATCGTCGCACCCTTTTGTAGACCCAGTGACCCAAACAAATTGTCATGTCCCCATTTTTGGGTTTACCTGTTTTGTAGTAGAAAGGACTTATGTGGCTTGTTAATGAAGAAAAGGGAGCCAAAGGGGGTCATTTAATGTCATTTAGTTATGTGAGGTTATGTATTTAAAGTGGCATCAAATAATTAACCACTTAAGCATTAAAAATGTGTTTTTAATGTTTAATTAATAATGGAAGGAGAAATAAAGATTATATTTGATTTAGTCAAAAATGGGAAAATTCTGGAAGAGTTGATTTAGTCCAAAAGGGGAAGTTCTAGAAGGCATGGAGAAAGGATCTAGAAGGGGTTGGAAAAGTATAAAACAGGGGTAACTCCTCACTTATCAGTATTATGATTTGATATCTTATTGGAGTGCTATTGTAGCCAGTGTTTTTGTTGGGGTTTTGGGAAAAACCCTTCCACTATTGGTTTGGTTTTGGTGGTGCAATATCCACCCTAACTAGACAAGGAGGAGGATCCATCCAAGATCTTCTTTGGAGCTTTATCTTAAGTTTGTTTTCAGTTTTGGATTGTAGTGATCTTCTTGGAGAGGTTTTGACACTTAGAGGGATGGATATCATATGTTGAAGGGCCCATGACATGATTCCAGGTTTTTGGCTTGTATTGTGTTTTTTACATTGATGTATTGTGGTTGCTACAGCAGCCATTGGATTGTTGTATTCATTCTTCATTCATAATAAAATATTCCATGAGTCTTTTTTATTCTAAATGTATCTAGGATGCTTGCAATATGTTTGATGTAATGTCTTTTGTAGAATGAATGCAAAATATTTGTGGAAAAATAACATAATTGCATAGGAATTCATAAAATATCTTCCTATATGTATCAAGGATGTTACAATGGTATCATAGTTGGTGATCTTTCCAACCTGTTATTACGTCAGAGCACTTTTCTTGGCTAGAAAAGGAAAAACATTTGGGGTCTTTTTGTAGAAATGTTTTTGAGAAAAAAAGGGGGCCATGCACTTCAAGCTCATATATGAAACTTTTAGAATAGAATTTGCCAAAAAAAAAAATTAGGTATTTCAATTCCTCTCAGAAAAATATCCAATTTAAAAAAAAAAAAATCAGTCGAAACAGAGTCTCGGAACTAAAGTTATCATCATTTTAATTTCGGTAGTTTTTTAGTGTTTTTCCAGAAAAATTTGTGCGATTTACAATGAGGGGAAATAGTGGGAAGGAAATCAGATTGTGTGCATACAATGGATAATAAAATAATATTGTAGTAAGTGCATAGCTTATTGTGATGAGTATGAGAATTTGAGTGAGGATTTTATGCCATTAATAGATTATATCGCCATCAAGACTGGGAACTAGCCTAGAATTCAAATCAAGGTTTCCTTGGAAAGGACAAGGGAGAAAATGAAGGAAGACAAGCTAGAAGAACAGGTAGAAGAACATGTATACATCTATACTAAGGATGTAGGCATGAAGGAGCACCAAACAACAACCTATGATACATCATTAGAAATATCTGATGAGACTGATGATATTAATGTATTGGATGGGTATACATCTGATGAATCAACACCAGAAGAAGATGCAGGACCTTATGATGACTTGTTCCAATCAACCAATGTTGGGGATCCAACATACCTCACTATGTATGATGAGGGCATTCCAAGTGTGATAACACTCCCGATGGATGAGGATTCAACACCATATCTTAGTTATGATGTCGATGATGATGATGATGATGTGATTGTACATCGATAGGGTTTGGAGGACCAATTATTGGTCAAGGAGGAGTAGATTATGAAGGTGTTGACAAGGGCAGATAATACTCATAATTTTATTGGAGATCTCATGTGGAAGGTTTAGATAGATGAGAGACAAAAGGGAGTGGCAAATGGGATAACTAGTGCTCAATTACACATCATCAAAGAATCGCTAGAGTGGATGAAAGTTGATTACTTGCAACTGTTCATGGATAGGGACCTTCCTCTCAAGTTCGTTGAAGACATGGAAAGGGAGATTGAGGAGCTTTGTTACTAGCTTAGTGTGGCACACTCTTCATCATTGACACTAGTAGAGACTCCATCATCTTTAGCAATGGTGACACATGAGGGCATGAGTGACACTCATCATATGAGGGAGGAGCCCCTTATGATGATTGCACATGAGGATCATTCAGGGTTGCAGGTGTTTGAGGAGAGTTTTGACACAAAGGGTATTGATCATGCGTCTATTTTTCATTGCAGGGAGCATGAGTCATTTCTTTGGGCTCAAGGCTTAGATACAAAGATAGTAGTTGAGAAAATTCCTTATGGACCAACCAACAAGGATTTGTATGCACCAGTTGATTGGGGAACAAAGTATATGGTGGTTGTGGATACATCACTCTCGGATCCAGGTTCAGTTGATATCAGTAGAGTGATCGATTCAGAGGCACATATGGGATACTTGATGGTACATGATGATATAGTGGTGTGCAGTGGTATACAACAGTATACAATAGTGTACAATGGGATTTTGGGACATTCCCCCCGGAAAGACCTCCATATAGAGACTTCAGACATATCATTGAGTTTGGTCCACCCAGGATCGATGAGTGGATGGACAAGCCTCATTGAGAGGTATATCCCTCAAAGATTGATCTTTGAATGGGATGTCACTAGAGTAGAGACAGAGAGTAGGATACATGTAGGGTTGTGTTGACATTTGAAGCCGTTAGGACCGAAACAACAACCTCACGAGGATACAAATCCTCCTACATTTTTATAGAGGTGGTACTCCTCTATTCGAGATTTTTAAAATGTGGGACTTTTATAGAAGTTCGTCAAAGGAAAGTAAAAATAGATATAAAAGAAAATGGAAGATGTTTTTTATTTATTGTTTATTTTCTTTTTAAAAGAATTTTCCTAATAATGGACTAGGAATCACATACATTCATACATTTAAAGCAAATAAACAAAATTTCCTCAAATCCATCATAATAGGGATAAAGACTTATGATCACATAAAAAAAATTAAAAGAAAATGATCTACATACATAAGAGAGATTTGACAGAGTGATACATGGGCAACTCAAATAAAGATAACAATATCTATCAACCTCAAATACTTTATATTCAGAAAAAATTGGGTTACAAAGTACAGTCAAGATTGTTCCCAAAACAGTTCTCTTGGAATTTCTAAAAAATATATAGTTCAATACATATTCTCTTAAATTAAAATGTGTTTGTCATAATGACTGGGATTGGGGTTCTCGCAGACCTTAAAGAAAATATGTATAAGAATGAAGTTTGTAGAAAGAAGAAAGTGGGCGGCGGTTGGTTTAGGACTGAGGGCCTTGGAATAGGATTTTGTGAGTAAACTTCTCCAGGTCTATAAAAAATTAAACGTGTGTGCCTGACCAAGGAGTAGTGAAACCCATTATATAATTGGTGTCCTCAGGAGGATCCGATCACACTGGAGTTAAGCACGAGGTCACACGAAGTTGGTTGCAGAGATATCCCTCTAATACCTTCCTAGCATCAAAGATATTTCTAGGGTTCTATTCGTATCGGGGGGTCTTGCTAGTGCATTTGCTCCATGAGAAGAAGTGCTTTCGAGATTTCAGGCTTTGCTACCCTACCCATATGGTGGACTGGACTTGTGACTGCTCACCTGAGCATTGGTTATATCGTGGTGAATTTTTTTTCTTGAAATAGGTAGTCACATAGCTTGCTTGTAGAGGTTATTCTGCAGGTACCCTAGGTCAGATAGAGATTGGACAACACATAGACTTTATGGAGGATTTACTCTCCAAAGGGATCCAATCGACTAACCGTGAAGCCTACGAGGGTCCTTATAACTAACTCTGACACCTCCACTATGTTTTTGTGAAGTCTCACCCCCCTCTTGGGAAAGGCATACCTACTTTAGTTTGGGAGGTCCCTTTCAGCCATCATATCCTGTTTGTCTGCATTGGCCTTTTTCTTTATTTAGGAGTGTTCTCTTTGATTATTAGTCACCCTTAGGATTGTGTATTGTATCTCGGGTTTTAAGTCAACGTGGAGCAAGACCAGCCGCCTCATTAGTCTCTTCATCTTTTGAAGTTGCCACCACATCTTGCTCCTTTACCGAAGCTACCTTCTAAAAGGCATAGAGTTAATAAGTGTGGTACATATATCTCCACCTCCCAGGCTCGTGATTTTCCTACCATGAGTACTAAGTCAGGTATGAACATCTCGAGAATCCTTTCGACTCCCATATTCTCTTTGATTAGTGGGCTCCTCGACTCCCTTGTCATCGACGGTTTGGATGTTGGAGGATCCCTCATCTAATGCTACCCAACCCATGAGCTTTGCTCATCCCATGGGAACAAATCCTTTTGTATTCACATACGATATGCCAAATCATAATACTCAGTCAATACCTTCAGCCTCTAATCCCTTCTCGTATGGTATGCCAAACTTGGCTTTGCACTTGTCATTCTTTGTTTCCTTGTCTCATGTGAATCCTATTTTTGGGTCTGGGGACATGATGCCTCCTTATTATCCCTTTTTTGTTTGGTGGGGGTGATATCCCTCAATCTAATCCTACGGTAGGAGGTTTGAATCCTCCTTCCTCCAAACCCAATCCCAACTTCACTTTTCCAGGAGAAAGGGCTTAAATGGGTGGTCCTTCTACTTCTTATATTTCGTCTATCATTCCTTCTTCCACATTGCCAATTCCTATGAACAATTTTATTATGGTGAACCCCCCTTTATCCTCTGGTGTTCCATCCATAGGGAGACAATTGTATAGTATGGGAAACCCCCTGCACGGAGTTCCTTCGTCTAGGAGCAACTTTTATCCTCATATGAGTAATCCTTATAATGTCGTTTTCTCTTCGCAAGAGGATTTTGTGATTCCCTTACAACATTTTATGAATCAATTGGGAGGAGGATACTATCCTACCGGATAGGGCCATGGTATATACCAGAACCTTGGTTTTCCTACGATCTCGCAAAACCAGTCTTTCCCAGGATAGATGACCACCACAAGCCCCACTGTGGCAATCATTTAGAATGGACTCGGCTTCTTCGTGAGTTAAACAATGACACAATATATTGTATACTCCTTAGCGATACAGAGTGTCCCCGATGATAAGGTAATTCTTAGCTTGGTATCATATACGTTGTCGGTCATCTCGCAAAAGATGTTGACTTCAAAGTTTGAAGATAGACAACAATATATCCATACCAGGGGTCCAATGATGAGACAAGGAAAATGTGTTCATTTGCAAATGAATCAACATGAATGACATCCTTATCTAATAGAGGGAAGTCAGATATTAACTCTACACAAACTAGTGACTTCTTGGACTTCACAGAAGCGAAGTCAAGATCGAATTCTTGTAGAATGACAATCTATTTATTGTACTTTCCCCCTATGATACACCTAGTAAGGGCGTATTGAAATGGATTGAAATCGACAATCACAGTAGTTTTGCAAAGCAATATATAGTGACATAATCATTGGACTGCGTGAACGACAATGAAAGCTAGCTTTTCAACATGAGAATATTTTAGTTCAGGGCAGACTAAGTTTCGACTAAGATAATAAATGATGTGCTCTCGTAGCTCATCATCCTCCTGAACCAACACCATACCAATCGTCTCTTTGGACACAACAATATAAAGCAAGTAATATCTATCATAGTCTGGAAACTTCAGTAGAGGACTTGATACCAAGGCTTTCTTCAAAGCATCGAATGATTCCTGGGCTCACTCATCCCAGATAAAAGGAGTGTCCATCTTTAAGAGACGCATGAAACCCTTATTAATATTGGCATAGTTCACTATAAACTGTCGTAAAATGTTAGTTTTCCCCTGTAAACTGTGAAGTTGACGAATAGTGCACGAGGGAGGCAATCGAAGTATATTACGTTAGTGCTTTGGAACACTAGTTTATGTATATTAGGCTAGTGCTGGAACACTGGTTTATTTTAATCTACAACAGATTTTGTTTACGTTTCCAACATTTTGAATATCATCTTTAGAAACACAAATATTTTCGTATTCATTTTTCTAACATTTTGAATATCATCTTTAAAAATAGAAAGTTTTTCTTTCTTTTAATACCATTGTGCAATGCTTATAAATTGTAATGTTGTGATTTGAAACAAGATTTTAATATCTCTATGCAATGCTTATAAATTGTAATGATGTGATCTGGTAAAAAAAAGTTGTCCTTCCTTTCTAAGATTACACTAGTTTTTTCTTTTCAAACTCAATAATAATTGGTAATCATCATTCTTTTGGAAGAGTGTGGTTTACTTATGACGAGTTTACTTAATGTACACTTATTTTTTTAAATTTTTATCCTTTAAGGATTGGATAATTACGCCGAAAGGCATACACCTATTGACAATGGGCACAATTAATCACCTTTTAATCTAAAATTATAATCTTATGGCTAAGAATTGAAGATGCTGGCATATTCTTAGTCGTACTCTCTAATTAATGGATGAAATTTAATGCTCATAATTTCCTTGCATTTATGAATACTTCCGTTACCTTGGTTACTTTTTCACATTTACTTAATATGATTAAGAAATTACTTCTCTAACCATTGATTGACAAGTTAACTGATTAAGAAAAATTAATATGTATAAAACTTTGCATTGCCACGTTCTTTAAGATTAAGCGTTTGTAGTTGGACGCAGTGGTAACTATGACAGTGGTAGCTCGACGCAGTGAACGCTGAGTGTCGTTTCAACTCGCACTACATCGTTTCAGTGGCCGATACCTTTTGACGTTCTCCAGCCGCAAGTCGGCTGTGGTAGTTATATACCCTTCCAACTGAAATTAAAACCACCCCTTCAAATTTGATCATTGGGGCTGATGATCATGTTTTTCATAGAGAATGGTAGGACTCTGTTCAATTTAGTTTCATCAAGATGAGAAATCCTTGAGATGTGATATCTATCAAGGGAAGGATGTTGAGAAATCCTTGAGATGTGAAATCCAGCTGCGTGATAAAGTTGATGTAGAACGCATTCTCTTTACATCTCCAGACCTCCTTGACCTAAATTCCCTGTAGTATTTCACCAACTCGTATGGGCTTTAGAGGTGTTCGCGTGCAGGTCTTTAAATAGACTCGGAATTGAGGACGCCCCGGAGAAGATATAAGGCTTCGACAGAAACAAAAAACTCTCAATTTCAGGCTTTCTTCTTGAGGTAAATAATTCCTATTCGTTCCGAAAGCACAGCACTGAATCGTACTCGCTCCACTTCCAGTCTGAGAACCGGCTGGTTTCACACCAATGCTCTTCCCCGCCACAGCAGCAAAACTTTTCACTGTTTTTGATAATATATTTTCTGTTTATGATACTTCATAAACTAATTTTTCTTAACTATTTCACCTTTCTAAGGTAAAATTTCTCCAAATTTTCAAACCCTCATTGTTGTCATTTTCAGTTTATGTGTATCAATTTTGGCACATTATTCTTGGTGTTTGTCTCGTCCTGATAAGGGCTGGTATGTATATATGACTTAAAGCTTGTGTTGTATTTCATAAGTATGTGCTTTTCAGACTCATGAATCCCAAGTTTGACATTCAAGGTATGGAATTGGTTCGCCTTGCATCTATGTGATGGGTAAATTTTCATGAGAAAGGGGCACGACTTGTAAGCATATGTTAAAACCTTGCTCTTAGGAAGATTCATTCACACTTACATAGTCTTGTTGTTATCTTTTTGGGGCGAAAAAAAACATCACGATAGCATAATTGATCATCAAAATTGGTCATGTTTTTTTTTTAATTACAACATAACCACCATAGATTTAAGGAGATGCTTGATTTTAGCTAAATTATTGGAGAATCATGGAAAACACCATTTTACAATACTATTAAAAAAATAGTCAAATCAAAATTTAGGGAGAAAATGGGGTGTGATAAAGAGTTAGAGAAAAAAGAAAATTAAGGTATTATAAGAATGTAATCAACTATAATCTAAAAGATCAAAATTATCTATCTGTTTTTTCAAGTGTAAAGAAAAAAATAAGCATTGTTAAGATAAAAACAAATTCTCAAGAGCTCCATAGTGAAAGTGGGCTTTGGTCAATTCCTAAAAGGCCATGGGATGAAAGAGTGTGTCACCTTTGTGACACAAAGAAGGTTGAAGATGAAAAGCACTTTCACTTAGATTGTCGAGCCTATGCCCAAATTAGATCTCATTTTCAAAATATTTGTCACACTACCAACCTTTCTAACCTCTTAACTCAAAAAAACTATGGTGATCTTGGAAAGCTTATCTTAATACTTTTCCAACATATAAACACAATTCTAAAGAATTACAAGTAATCACTTACCCTCTTAAGGTCCATAGACCAATTCAATCTTAGTAGTAGCAAAGCACAACAATAAAGTAATAATAACACATCCATGAATCATAAGAAAAATGATATAATAATATTTTGAAACAAAAATATATTTAATCACTTAAATATTGAATTGATGAATCTTAAATTGTTAATATATATATATAATCAAATGGCTTAACAAAGTCTTCAATTATATATAAAAGAGAATCCAAAATCTAAATAAGATTAAAGTCAAGAAGACATATTAAGTAATGATTTGAAAACTAAAAACAAGGAACCCATACATCAAAACACCTTATAGTCATTTAAAATGAGATATGAAAATTAAAATATTAAAAAATATTAATTTTAGTAAATAATAATATATTAATCAAAATATTTTTAATAATATTAAAATAATAATCATATATAAAAAAAATTATTAATTTATATATAATTTTATTAATAATTTTGATAGTTATATTATTTTTAATTATGTTTTAATATTCAAAGCATACTAACATTCCAACTTCCAACTTGTAAGTGACATCATTATATGTAAATAAAATTTGGCTATTTGGATA
>JASDQU010243320.1:22602-42384 GCA_032191745.1 Picea mariana | reverse complement strand
TGGAAGATTCCTCTCATGTCAGTAAACCTATGGTGGTTGGTTGCAAGCTCAATAAAGATGATGTTTCACCTGATGTTGATCAAAGAAATGATAGGCAGTCTTCTGTACATCACAACATATCGTCCCGATACAATGAAAGTTGTTGGAATGGTAGGTCGTTATCAGTCTTGTCCTAAAAAAAGTCATTTAGTAGCGGTCAAGGGGATATTCAAATATTTGAAGGGCACAATGACTTATGGTCTTTGGTATCCTAGAAATCAGAATTTTCAATTAACTGCATATTCAGATGTTGATTGGGAAAATTGTTTGGATGAGAGAAAGAGCACTAGTGGATGTGCATTCTTCTTAGGTGATTCATTAGTAGCATGGATTAGTAAGAATCAAGGATCTATTTCTTTATCAACTACAGAAGCAAAGTACATTACTGTTGCTACTTGTTGCACTCAGATATTATGGATGATACAAACTCTTGTATATTTGAAGGTAACTTATACTGATCCAATTCCACTTCACTGTGATAACACCAGTGCCATTAGTGTCTCGAAGAATCTTGTTCTTCATTCAAAGACTAAGCGTATACCAATAAAATACCATTTTATCAAAGAGAAGGTTAAAAATAGAGTTGTTCAGTTGAATTATATTCCTTCCATAGAACAAATAACTAATATCTTTACTAAACCATTAGCAAAGACACCATTTGAATATCTTCATCAGAAGTTGGGGGTCATATATTATTTAATCTGTTCACCTTGTCAGGGGGAGTACTTATTGATTATCTATTGTATTTTTGGTGAATATTGTTCTGGTTTTTCCATTCATATTTGACAGGGGAGTGTGTTTCCTTTGTCATCGATGTCAAAGGGGGAGAAGGAAAGATATTGTTGTAGAATTTCTAGAATGCATAAAGTTGCCATCAATTTCAAAGGGGGAGATTGTTGGTGAGTTCTTTGTTTGGTGTGTTGTCAGTGTTTTCATTGACATCAATTGAGAATGGTGAGAAGGAAAGAAGGAATCACGAGACAAAGGTTTGAAAGAAACTACATCAGGAACCGTTGATTATCGTGGATGATAGATCTATGGCGCACATTCATATCAGTGCATGGAAACAAACAAAATTTAACAAAAGAGAGTGGGGGGCATCTCCAAATCCTGAAACGTGAAGTCCTAATGAGATATAGACCATTGGATCGAGGAAATTTGTGGGTTGTCGATCGGACGAGAACAGAGAATCAATAATCGAGAAACGAAAGAAAGGAAGTGCTAAATTTCGACATCATGAAGTGCGAAGTCCTGAAGTGAGAAGAGGAGATCTGGGCCGTCAGATCACAAAATGTTGTGGATCATTGATCTAACACTGCAAACTAACTTCCAACATCACGAAGTGCGAAGAGGAGATCTGGGCTGTCGGATCATAGAGGGTTATGGACCGTTGATATGACACGATGAAGTTCGAAAGTTCAGACATCGGAGAAAGGAGGAGAGCTAACTTGCGAGTTCGTGAAACACAAAGTCCCAAAGTTCTTGGCCCCAAGTCACAACCAATGGTCACATCAATGGAGAATAGGAGAAGGAGCTAGCGTCACTAGGCTTTACCTCAGAGTTTCAGAAGTTGGGAGAGTCGGGGTGACTCACAACATAATATCCAACGCGTGAAGTCGCGAAGCGCCTTTTTGATTGGCGTGTGGTCACGACCATTGGTCACATGGAGAGGAATTTTGCACCCAGTGCTAGTTCACGTGGGTATAGTTCACGGGGACCCAATGTAATTCGAACTATTGATCTCTGGCTTCATCCTCCAGTAAGATCACAATCGTTCAAATCTATTGACACTGTATTTTACACATTGAAAAGTCAAAAACCCTCTGCGTGTATAATCCAACGATGTTGATTAAATAGACATTATGATCGAAGGGTTGTTGTTTCAATTCATGATTTATTGACTAGTTACGATTTAGTTATACTAACTGAATCATTATTCTTGGGCGTTTGATATTTGTAGTGTAATATATTATGAGAGTATGCATAAAATAAAAATGTTGTGACAGAGTGAGGTTGTCGTTTCTCTGTAAAATGAGTTGAACTATATGTAATGAAAATTACAGTATGAGCAGAGAGAGAACAAATTCATAAATGAAGAACATAAGATGGACATAGAAGAAATGGTGAAAATATAAGAATGTACAAGAACCTAAGAGTATGAGAAGAATAGAGAAAGAACAGATGGAAAGAGACAATAAGTGGAGCCAAGTATGAATAGACAGAGGCAGAGTAGAATTGCAAAACAGAAAAGAGACAACAAGTGGAGACAAGCATGAACAGACAAAAGCAGAGCAAAATTGTAGAACAGAGAAGAAGTGGTAAGTGTTGAAATATCTGTATTGTTGCAAGGTATTATTCAAGAAAAGATTTATAATTAGGGTGGTAGAGTGGTTCTAGGGAGGATTGTTGTTCTCTGTTATACAAGTTGGTGCTTGAATACTGGGAGTTGTATCTTCCATCTAGTTGTGGCTAGAAAATAGGGAGGCAAGGTGGTGCTAGGGAAAATGAAGAGTTTTCTGTGTGCAAGTTGGTGCTTGTATAAGTGGAAGTAGGTGCTTCCATCCAGTTGGTGCTGGAAATCATAAGGAGAAAATATGCTTCTTTCTAGTGGGTGCTGGATAAACTTGAGGATTGGTGCTCTCTACAAGTTGCATCTTATTAAAGAAGAGTTTGTAGCCTCATTTTGATTTGGTGCTCAAAGATAGATGATGTACATAAATTAAAATACTGCTTATCATTCTAAGAAGAAGAGGTTTTCTCCCTTTATGGGTTTCCTCATGAATATCTGTCTCTATGTATATCATATGTGTGATTGATGTTAACTATTTTTGTTTTTTATGTCATGCATAATATTGATTATGATTTGGAGAAGAGTAACAATATTTTAACAGGCATAAAAATGTTTAAGCATAGTAACAATTGATTCACCCCCCACCCTCTAAGTTGTCTTAGTAATTTCAACATGTTGGTGCGCTGTTATAGTTGAATCCTGGGTCTGCCTTGTGCCAACAAAGCACATCAAAATGTTTCTGGTATCCATGTTTCTCCTCATGTGTCAATGCAACCAGAACCTCCTACAAATGATGGTTGGCTAGAGATTGTTCACAAGCATGTTGTTCATCACCATGGTTGGCCTACTGCTTCTTTTCCATTACCCCCTCCTCCACCACCAAAGAATCAAATTACCCAATTTTATCATGTTGTCTTTGCTGTGCAGTCATCTCATGCTAGTAAGAGATTAAAAACCGACATTCCCAAGATTGTGGAAGATAAAGGAAAAGGAGTGGCCACTGCCTCCAAATCATCCAAAGTCCTCTGAATCTGTGTCTTCACGTCTTCATCTTAAGGATGATTTTTCTCACATTATCAATGTAGTCCATACTCAAGGTTGCAATTAGCCTAAGTCTTCCACAGAAAGATCAAAAGGGGATAGCAGTGAGAAGAGGCCAAATGCCTCTCACAATAAATATGTTTTTTTAATGATGGTTTATGTTATTTTCTATTGAGGACAATATTTTTACTTTGACAATGTTTTGGACAACAAGCATATATTTAGGCAGTTTTTTTGGACAGCATGGATATAATACTTTTTTGGATATGGTCATATTATATTTTTCTGATATTTAAAATATTTGATCATAATTATGAGAATGGGAGTTACAAGGAGGATATTTGAATAAAATGATTGAGTTTTATATTTCATGTTTGATGATTATTAAAGGAAATAATTGGGAGTCACAAGGGGTCCCACCTATTGTTAAGGTTTAAGTTATTATTAGGTTTCTTTTCAATTTACTAGATAACCATAACATAGATAGGATCACTGAGAGAAACACAATCACAAGATACACAACATTTATCCTGGGAAACCTTCATTGGGAAGAAAACCCAGCAAAAAATTACTTAATATAGATAGCCAATACAATGCCAAGACAATAAACCAAACACTAGAGAATACCCTCCACTAGGAAATGCGCCTCTCTCTTCCTTCTTCTCCCAACTGCAGCTACCAAACTTGCACACTGAGTGAGGGAATGAGTGAGTGATCAAATGAGGAAATGACTTCCTTTATTTATACAAACTGGCAGGTGCTAATAAGGTGTCTCTTCACTGGGCAAGGTCGACTTGTCTTCTTAGTGGTTAAAACCACTTTAATTAGCCTAGGGGCCGACTTCTCAATTTTCATATTATAGTTAGGGTTTGACCAATCCAAAAAAGAGAATTTGGTCAATTACAATGACCGACATGATCAATCCACAAAAGAGGATTGATATAATTAATAAAGACTCAATAAATAAATAGAATACTCTTTGCACTTACAATATTTCAACACTCCCCCTTAACAAGAAGGGTATTCTACAACATCATCAACAAAGAGAGAGGGCAACAAAATCAACAACATCTGGAACACTGACTGGCATATCTATAAATCATCAGAATTTTTTCTCATCATCATCATTCACAACATGGAGCTGGAGTAGCATCATCATCCAACATTAGGATAAAGTAACATCATAATCATCTTTATCATGAGGCTAAAGTAACATCATTATCTTTTTTAGCATGAGGCTAAAGTAATATCATCAACATTTTTAGTGTGAGGCTAAAGTAACATCATCATATTATTTAGCATGAGGATAAAGTAATATCATCAACATCTTTAGCATAAGGCTAAAGTAACATCATCATCTTCTTTAGCATGAGGATAAAGTAATATCATCAACATATTTAGCATGAGGCTAAAGTAACATCATCATCTTCATCTTCAACAAGAAGATGAAGTTGTATCATCATCATCTTCATCAACATGTGTTGGCATAGGAGCAGACCTAGGGTTCAACGCTACAACAACGCACCAACAAAACCCTAAATACCGGCCCTTTCGACAACACCTGCGAAGTAGATGAAGTCTCACCCTGTTGGCAGCCAATTCACTTTTTTTTATGATCCTATAAGCTGCCTACACCTATGTCTTGCAAACATCAAGTTTTTCGTCGTATTTCTCAAAATAGACGACATTTACATTTCTCGCGACATTTACACGTTTGTCTTCGTTAAGTTTTCACGACTGTAAGCGTGAAAACTTCTCCTTTCGAAGTCACATTTCGATCATTATCTGAACTGTGAATAATTATTTTTTCATCATGCCTATTGCGCTTACCTTTTATTGATCACTACATGACTGGCAAGATTCTTTGATCGGTTCTCATACTTCGATTGATTCCGTGACTTGGTTCTATTAAGTTTGTAAGGATTTTAGCAATTGGATTTGCACTTTATATGACTTGTCTGATCATTGATTCTATGAAATACATAGGGGTTTGATTAAATTTTTTATATACATATGATATAATCCTTATGATAATCTTTTCATAAATTTAACTAGTCGACTATATGAATTCCGTTTGGCACTTTGATTAAACTTTTGATTATATACATTGGCGCATAGTTGATTTGTATGTCGGATTTTTAAACACTATGGTATAACACTTGCGCGCATTGGTATACACCTTTGATTTTATTGGTTGTACACATGACTTAATGGTTGAAATATTATTATGGAGTAAGAAGCTATGAAAATTGGTGGTTGTACTGGGATAATCAATATTTTGCATGGCAGACTCCACCACCTTCGCATGCTCGCATTAATGTTTACCCCTTTTGCTCGTTCATTGCTGTTGGTTCGGGTAGTTCTGCTCCTATATGCATTGGTAAATTCAAACCCTTCCCTTACCATGAGTTCGCCTCCATGGAACCAATCGTGAGAGTGGAACCCAATGGCAGTCAAGCCCTGTTGATGTTTGACAATGCCCACCAAGATTTGGTAGACAATGGATGGATTACCTTCGTGAAATGATTCGAGGGTTTTAACCTTTGTGTAGCTCGACGGTTTTTCATGAACTTCGATGGCTGTCGAGCCAAGGTCGGCGATATACAGTTAGAGATTGATGAACAGTTTATCAGCTCAGCCACGGGGTTACCTACCTCTGGAAAACATTGGTTTAAGAATTGCAAGGTCGAAGAAGTGCCATGGACATTGTTGTTTCAATAGCGCAAAATCACCTTATGTGATAGAGGTATGCCCGTAACTATGCTTAAACAACGATGGCATGATTTATTGATGATAATCAAGCAGTTTGTGACCTGTGAAGGTCGATACGGGCTTGTGTTCCTCTACCACCTACGTCTATTGATGGTTTTTATAGGGTATCCTCTAAACATGCCATTCTATTTTCATCGGAGCCTGTATAAAATGTCCAAAAAGTATAAAAGGCACAAGGCTGATAACAGCCTGTTTCACCATGGGCTTATTAAGCTCATCGTTGTTTATCATTTGAATTTTCTTGGTGATACTTGGAAGGCTTTCATTGCCCATAATGGATTTGAGGACATTGAACCTATACAGGTTGATAAACCTGTGGTGACTGAGACTAAGGCTGAACCACCTATACCCTTGCATCTCCTACTGCCTAAACCCTTGGTCGACCCTCCTATCGACTTACCCGACACTGTAGCTAAGAGTGCAGAAGCCATTACAAAGCCTATGAGCAAAAAGATCAAGGCAAACCTTGCTGCAAACGCCAAAGGGAAAAGGAATGCACGTTTGATTTCATGGATGGCAAGGAACAAGCCAAAACCCCCTGTTGAGCCAAACCCTATCGTCTTGAGTGAGGACTCTGATTAGGAAGTTGAGTGTTTCTTAGCCAGCGAATACCCCTACTCGCAAGGTTTGTGTGCCGAACCCTCATATGATTTTGTATCAAACCTACCCCCTTGCCTAAAGGACGACCCTAACTACCCAGGGATTAAGTTGTCTTGTGAAACCCTCGGTCATTTTCCCAAACCCTCGCCTGCTCCGTCTAAACCCACACAGTCACCCTGTGACCAATGCAATTCATGGTTAGAGCGATATTTTATTGATGTTCCTATACTTCAGTCAAAGATTCAATCTTTGGAAGACCAGATTGCACTGCTAACCAGTCAAAAGGCCAAGCTCCAAGCAGTGGATAAGAAACAAAAGACAACCGGCTCCATCCTGTTTAAAAACGTGGAATCAGCCACGGCTGTTGTAAATTCCAAGCTGGTATAAGCAAGCAGCCTCGTCGCTACACAGGTATGGTTTTTACATCGTTTTGTTTTGTAAATAATCTAGGTTGTTATAATGTTTTCAATTCAGTTTTTAAACAGTTCTGTTCACATCTTGAATGGCTATGTTATATTGCGTGCATTCTATATATAGCTTTGCTTTGAATACAAAGAAATTTTGATTTGATATACGATCTGATTATTTCCAGTATAGAAATCAATAGATTTTGATTGGATTTGAGTGAGCTTTGCTTTAATTTGATTGATTGGCTTGCCTCATTAAGGTGACAAAATTAATAGTTTGCCTTCAAATGAATTGGTTTGTATTTGATTTGAAAAGGAAATTTTTCATATTCAGTTTGGAACATAATCATGTTCGGATTTGGTTCTGTTATGATCCATATGCTATGGTCGATAAACAATTTGATCGAGTTTGATTGTTACGATTTTGCTCGGATTCAATTTCATTATCATTGGTATGCTATGACTGGTAAATGTTTTCGGGAAGATACTTGTTACGATGCTGTGTCGTGTGATGTTCTATCTTTGACTGTTTCCAAGTTAAGGATAATGACTCTGTTTCTTTGATAAAAACATTACTCTCAAATAACATTCGTGCCGGAATTGGAAATGAATCCGAATCATAACAACTATGTGAAAATCTTAGCTAATCGATTCCCTTTTGTTCTAAATTGGCAAGTTTGTCCTATGAGTCGAGTTTAGATTATAATTGATGCTCTGTATTTTAAATTTGTGAAATGAATTGGTCAAACCCTGATATGATTCGTTTGATTGAAACGATTGTGATCAAAATTAATCGATCCTGTTTGCTTACTGTGCAATGATCAATGATCAAAATCTATAACAAATCCTATTTGATTAATCCTGTTATGATTTTGTTATGAGTCAATTATCGTTTGGATTCGTTCACAGCCTAAATCGCTAACTATACAATTATCGTGATAATCATGTTCGATTCACAAGTGTAATGATGTGTTTTCGATTTGTTCTATTTTCAATTGAATATCAAAACGATCTCATAACAGAAGGATTCGATTTGCTGAGAAATGATTGTGATTCTGTTACACATGATTTCATTTACCCGACTCATGACTATAATCGAAACAGAGTGTTGCTATCTCTGTACTCGATTAAATGATGTGTATCCTGTTTGAGTTCATAATGGAATAACGGTTTCAATTTATGATTCGTTCTCAAGTAATTATTGGATGTCAATTCAATTGAAATTCTTAAAAGATTTGATTTAATTTCAATTCTGATTCTGTATCTTATTTTAGACTAGCTACAGAATCAGATGATTCTGTAGCTAAGTCTGTAGAATTAGGTTTTTATTGTTTTATTAATAAAATATCTCTCTAACTTGTCTATTTCTGACCTGTTTCAGGTGAATTCGAAATTGCATGGGATTTGATGGACAATTTAGAGGATATTTAGATGTTTTAGTTTCATTTTAGTTTCCTAGTTTAGTTGATCTTGGGAATATCTTCCCAGATTATGTAAACAGTTTGATAACTGCCACAGGGAGGTTTTACCCTGTGGAAAAACTTATAAATACTTATTATTTTTGTAATAACCCCATCCTCATTTGTGGGAGAACAAGGATATGGAATTTTAATACAGACTGAGATAGAATTTGATGTTCTGCTACAGCTTTAGCTTTTCATAATATCAATATTTTGTTTCATGTTTATGTGTATCAATTTGCATCTGGTTAATGACTACTTTAGCTATCTTAGTCTTTTGCAAATGATATGATTTAATCAATATAATCCATATCTGATTTCTTCCAGTACTTAAAAAGACATAGCAATTACTTGATTCAGTTTGTGAATGACAAATTTCTCTTCTTCATCAATTGAATTATTAAGTATAAGTTTTTGCATAACAGGTTTACCTAATTGCAGAGATTTATAAATCATATAATTGTTATGATTTTTTATGTCTTGTTTGTCCTGTAAATAAACTCAAAGAGCATTGTAGCTATCATTTACGAGAAGCTTCTGGATCATCCGGTGTGAGTTTCCTTCCTCCGACCAGCTTCGAAGTCATCATACACAGGACAAATCTGGAGCGTTTCCAGGTCAGTTTGTCATTTGTTTGTTTAGTGTATTTATTAATAGTTTAGTTTAGATATAACTTTAGTTAGATTTATAGGTAGAATTAGTATATTAGTGTTTAGTTTAGTTAGTTTTCTGTTTTATTTCTTGTTTATAAAATTATAAAATCAACAAAAAATACCTTTCTCTGTCTTAGGACAGATCGCAAATGAATTTTTTCATGTTTTATTTAAATCTGTAAATTGTAGACATTATACATTTTGTAAATAAGTTATATTTCAGATAGTAGTTAGTATAGTATTAGTTAGTAGTTTGTATATATAGAGATAGTAGATTGGTTAGTTTGTTTAGTAGTTAGTTTTAATTAGATTAGTTTATTAGTTTGTTTTATTTATTGTTAGTTAGTTTAGTTTGTTTTTATTTAGTTTTAGTTAGATTAGTTAGTTTAGATTAGTTTTCTCTTTGGTTTTCTTAGGACCTTAGATCGGATAATGGAGCCGCTAAACCCGTCAGGGTGGTTCATTCCAAACGACTTGGGTTATTAGACAACCCCAGACCGGTTCCACTCTCTCAGTTGACGGACGGTCGATTTCGCCCGTCAACACACCCGAAGTAGAGGCAGGGGTGGTTGCACGACTTAGATGTCTGCAACCTTAGCTGGGACAACGATATGTGATTACAACACCTTAACAAAGCACTTAGCAATTACAATTCATCAGTATTTAACCAGTATCTACTTCACAGATAAAACCCTAATTACAGAGCACCACAGTTTTCACCCAGATCTAGCATATTCAAGCACTAAGCACATTCGCATAGGTTAGATCTAGCATTCATCCATATTATTAAGCACAAATCATTAACATATCTATCTATCATTCATCTATATCAAATCACTTAAGTAAGTAAACACATAAACACATCAATACATCGCACAAAGCATAACAACACAGGATATACGTGGTTCAACCCTAGCCTAGGGCTACGTCTACCAACTCTTCTTATATTTTATTATCTTCGATCAATCAGCTACATGCACAGAGCCACAAGATCCTACTCTTCATAGGACATGAGATCTGCATGCACCTCACTAGATCCTCCTTCCCCAAGCTACGTTACAGCACAAAGCTTCTACTCAATCTCTACAGTCACTTGCACTTAGCCTTGCAAGTCTCACACAACATGCACAAATAATGTAAACTATCACTTGCACTTAGCACTTGGTATCACATACTTGTTCCTTTGCACTTATCATACATACACACACCCCTACTTACACTGCCTAACTTTCTATTTATACATTACAAAAGAGGCCTAAACATGGGTAAACCCATGGGCCGACATCCCCATACCTGTTACATAAGCCCAAAACCCAAAAGGCCCTAAAAAGGGGTCGAGATCCCACAATATCTGCTTCGATTTACGCTCCTCCTTCGACAGCCTGTCGAAGTCCCAAAACTAGGTCAAACCTGACCAAGGATCCTCAAAACTTGGTCAAGGGCCAACATGCCCCCAACACTCACCTGTGACTCGTCCTATGTCACCCTGGTCTGGGTATCTTTGATTCGAAATCCTCGAGTTGCTTCGATCTGTTGCTGTGCCATGACCTCCTGTTCGGTGAACTCTTTGATTACTGCTTCATTGACAGGTCCCTCTAAGCGTTGTTCAACTGTAGTGACAACTTGCTCCAGTTCTGTGCCTCGACCTTTAATCTCTGTGAATAGTTGGCAAGCCTCATCCTAAATTGGTTGGAGTCTCTGAGTCACTTCCATTACTCTGCTCTGAATGGTGTGGAACTGATGTTGGGAATTGAATTTTTCTTGGGATCGATTAATCCTTTCGACTGTTGACAAGGGCTTGAACTACGCCTGTACTATTTCTGCTTGCTTCTTTTCCTCCTGGAGCTATGACTCCACTGCATTTAATTCATAATCCTCAGTATGTCGCTCATAATTCTGGGTACTGTGATCACTTAGTTGTTTACATTCCATGGTGAGGGCCTTGATTCTTTCAACTACACTTCAAGCAGTTGCTTCTCTTTGATCTCGTACATCCGTCGAAGTGTTGGGCACTGTTTGGAGCTCTAAGTATGATATTCTTTGATGTAGTTGCTGGATAGCGTCTGCAAGCTATACTATTTGATGCTCCACTCAGTCTTCTGCCTTTGGCTCTAAGTTTGTCACATAGAGAAGTGATCTGTTGACTGCTTCTTTGACTATTAGTTGTTCTGTGAGTAACTGTTATTTTTCTTGCTTGGCTTGTGCCCTCTCTTCTTCGAACTTGGCTTGAAGGTCCTCTTTCTACTTTTGTACAACCCGACGTTTCTCTACCATTTCTTATTTTTCTTGCTTCAACGTCACTGTGGCCTATTCTTTCTCATCTTGTGCTCAACAAAGGTGGTATTTGGTCGCATCAACTATTCTGTGGAGGTCGGCAGGCTCATCTCCCAACTCTGGTTCTTCTAATGGCGAGAGCACAGTGGATACTACGTGGCTGCAGTGAAGGGCCTGTTGTACCCCTCTCAACTCTGTCACGATTCTGTCATACAAGGCTTCTTGCTTAGCTTTTTTGTTCTACAAAATGTCATGCGAAGCGTCTGATACAACTGCAATGATGAAATCAAAGTCATCGATCGTGAGTATAATCTGAAGATTCCTCTTGCTTGCTTTGGATTTCTTCCACAATGTAGGTTTCATTGGGGAAACCTTCCTTTTCTTCGATGGATCTACGTCATCAAGGGGGTTCCATGGTGGGGTTACTTCACCTTGCTTCTACTTATCTTCTTCCCCTTATTTTTATTCTTTCTCCCCTTTATCCACCTCGTCACTTCCTCCTCTGCCAGGTGAATCTGAAGTAGTATCTTCTGAGGCATTTCTCAGTTCTTATACATCTTCATTGTTCTTCCTTATACTACTATTGGGTGCATTATACTCCTCGCAAGTAACTATCGGTCTTCCAATGAGATTTGGGTTGGACAATTCTTCCTTAGCAACTGGTATAAGGAACTCTGCAGGCCATTCCTTAGTGATTTCTTCCAGGTCCTTCTCGGTGAGCTTATAGTATGACTAGAGCTCTTCTTTATTATTATCTAAGTGTGCGGTGATATATATGAAATGCCTATCTGCATAAAACTTCATAAGGGGTCTAAATATTTCCAGGGTGTTTGGCATCATCTGGGGGAATGATTCGATATCCCTTTTCATCTACAGGTAGTAGGTATGGAATACTACATTTTACTGCCACTGTTTTCCCATGTTGCTCGACTACCAGAGCGTGGTGAACTTCACAGAAAGTGGTTCGAATGACTCAATGTCCAGGAAGGTCGCACCTTCAGGCATATCCCAAGCTGTAAATGCGATGAGGATCAACAAACAACTAAATTGGAACTTGTAGCCCTGATCCTAAGCTTCGTGACAATCAACTTCTAGCTAGTTGACTAAGTAATTCCCCCAGTTCATCTGTAATCCCTCAATGCAACAGTCGACAAAATAAGTAGACAACGATGTAACAAATCTTCTCCAACAGACAAGAGGCCTTCATCAATGCAGTTATGTCCATTACAATGCAGTCCCAACGGTCCGATGGCGGGATTTCTGGTCATAACTGTTGTTCTAATCGTTCGGGGCATTGGGCTAATGGTTATAATTATTTCAATGGCTATATCTCTCCACCATGGAAAAGTGCCATGTTGTGTTCTGATATTTCGACGAAGTTCCAGTATTGTAAACATTCCCTCTGCAAAGTCCCCTCTGGGATCTTCTGTAACTTTTCTATCTTTGTTGTCTTCTTACTGAGTTTTCTATCCTTCTTCCCAGTGATCTTCGTCTCGGTATTACTCTTTCCATTCTGATTCTTATCTCCTTTCGGTATAGTAACTTCACGTTGTTGATATTATTTCGTAGGGTTCAAGGGAAATACTTCTTCTCTGTCTGGGGTAGGTGCTCCGTTCTTCTGTGAATCTTCTTGTGTTCGTTCAACTTCGACATCCAAGTTTCTAGTTTTAAATATCTTCGATTTGTTCTCCTGTTCTTCAGTCAAGTGTGCTATCCTCCTAGTCATGAAATCTTTTAATTCTTGCTTATTTTGTTCTAAGACTTCCTCTTCTTTTCTTATGGTCTGATTTCTCTCAATCTAGGGTTTTCCTAATAACATAGCAAATGGGGCATTGTTCTCAATAAATTTAATAGCCTCAAAATATTCCTCTGTCATAGTTCCATGAGCACTCGTAACTATCTGGGTGAGTCTTCCACATAGGGCTATCAACTTTCCTCTAAATAATCCTATTCCTCCTAATGAAGGAATCATATCAATCTTTCCTAAAATTTCCCAAGTTTTTTCTGTCATAATATTCACCTGTGTTTCCTCATCTAGAACACAGTCTATGTCGAAGTCTCCTATTCTTATTTCTATGCACTCTTTTTCTTTGAATATCTCTAATAAGTTGATATTTCAGTGATCATCCAGGGTTTCTTTCATTTGCAGTAATACAATCTCTGATTCTTTCCGAGGTTCTGTCGTGGTCTTAGTTTCTTGATCTTCCTCATGGTTTTCTTGTCTCATATTCATTCTTTCAACCTTAGTAATCATTCTAGGGAAATCCAAAACTTCATGATCCATAGCTTGACAACAAAGACAACTAGGTCTTCTACCAGGGCATTCCTTAGCAAGATGTCCCGATCTTCTGCAATTATAACAAAGAGTTAATCTTTTTTTTCTTTGAAATGATCCCCAACCTTTCCTATACTGTGCACTAGGATCATAGTAGCTAACCTGCAAAAAATTCTTTCTAGGTTCCTGCATCCATTTATTAGTCCAAACATTATTTTCATGCATAAGAATAACATATCTTTCATTATTTCTATCAGATATACTCATATCAAACCTTCTTTCATTTATTTGTGCCCTACTTTTCAAGCTAGGACAAAATTTATCAAACATACCTAGATCCATACTTTTGAAACAAAAAATTCCACTTATCTTTCCTTGTTTCAATCAAAACTTTTCACTGTTCTCACCTTTAACAAAGCACGAAGCCTTCAAATCTTACCTCTTTTCTTCAGATCTAACTTTTCTTCTTAGCACAAAGCTTCACAAGTTAAGTAGACTACTGCACACTAAATCAATAGATCTACGCACAAAGATTTATTTTCTTCAGTTCCCAACAATCACAGTTTCAGGTCCCGACAACCGAACCATTTGTTGGCATAGGGGCAGACCCAGGGTTCAACACTACAATGACGCACCAAAAAAACTCTAACTACCGACCCTTTCAGAAACACCTGTAAAGCAAATGAAGTCTCACCCGAGGTAGAGGCAGGGGTGGTTGCAGGACATATATGTCTACAACTTTAGTTGGGACACAGATCTGTGATTAAAACACCTTAACAAGGAACTTAGAAGTTACAGTTCATTGGTATTTAACCAATATCTACTTCGCAGATAAAACCCTAATTACAGAGCACCCCAGTTTTCACCCAAATCTACCATATTCAAGCACTAAGCACATTCACATAGGTTAGATCTAGTATTCATCCATATTATTAAGCAAAAAGCATTAACAAATCTATCTATCATTCATCTATATCAAAGCACTTAAGCAAGTAAACACATAAACACATCAATACATTGCACAAAGCATAGCAACACAAGATATATGTGGTTCACCCCCAGTTTGGGGCTACATCCACCAACTCTTCTTCTCTTTTATTATCTTCGGTCAATTAGCTACATGCATAGAGCCACAAGATCCTACTGTGCATAAGACAGGAGATCTACATGAACCTCACCAGATCCTCCTTCCCCAAGCTAGGTTATGGCACAAAGCTTCTACTCAATCTCTACAATCACTTTCACTTAGCCTTGCAAGTCTCACACAACATGCACAAAGCATGTAAACTATCACTTGAACTTAGCACTTGGTATCACACACTTGTGCATTTACACTTAGCATACATACACACGCCCCTACGTACATCACCTATCTTTCTATTTATACATTACAAAAGAGGCCTAAACATGGGTAAACCCATGGGACGACATCCCCATACCCGTTACATAAGCCCAAATCCCAAAAGGCCCTAAAAAGGGGCCGAGATCCCGCAATCTCTACTTCAACTTGTGCTCCGCCTTCGACAGCTTATCAAAGTCCCAAAAGTAGGTCAAACCTGACCAAGGATCCTCAAAACTTGGTCAAGGGCCAACAACATGGATTAGTATAACACTAATACATCATCATCATCAATAACAACACAAGGTTGATACAATATCAACAACAAAAATATCACAGGACGAAGGTTAGAGCATCATAAAAAAAAACAATATCACAACACGAAGGCTGGAGCATCATCAACAACAACAACATCGCAACATGAAGGCTGGAGCATCATTAACATCAACACTAGGATGAAAATATTCAGCACGAAGCTGGCATCTCAACAACATCAGCACGAAGTTGTAAATCTTCAGCACAAGGTTGGCATCTCAACAACAGTAGCACAAAGCTGGAAATATTCATCACGAGGATGTCATCTCAACAACATCAACATGAATCTAGAAATGTTCAGCACTAGGCTAGCATAACAACAACATCAACACGAAGCTAGAAATCTTCAGCACTAGGTTGGCATCACAACAACATCAACATGAAGCTGTAAATATTTAGCACTAGGTTGGCATCACAACACTACTCCCCCTTTCGAGGGAGGTCCTTTTGGACTACACCAAGCTTATCTCAAAAGTGCTCAAACTTTACACGAGATAGAGGCTTGGTCAACACATGTGCAACCTGTTCATTTCTGCTAACATACTAGAGCTTTATGGCTCCTCTCTGCACCATATCACGAATGTAATGATATCGGATCTCTATGTGTTTTGACTTGTCATGGAACACATGGTTCTCTGTCATCTTTATGAAACTCTGGTTATCACATAGGATCATGGTTTCTTCCATATCCAGATCAAATAGACCTGTCAACAACTTTCGAAGCCATATGGATTCACAATTGGCGGAACATGCAGCAATGTATTATGCTTCTGCCATGCTGAGAACAATGCTTGATTGCTTCCTACTATGCCATGATATCATGGTTGAGCCCATACTGAAACAACATCCTGAAGTGCTCTTTCTGTTAGAGACACTTCCAGCCCAATCTGAATCGGTATAACCACTTAATTTGAAGTCATGATCTCCATAATAATTGAGACCACAATCTAATGTACCCTCAAGGTACCTCATCACATGTTTTGCAGCAACTAGGTGAACACGTCTGGGCTCTACCATAAATTGACTCAAGGTGTTCACAGAAAAACATATATCTAGCCTAGTGTTCATCAGATACATCAATGATCCAATGATTTATTTGTACAATGTAGCTTCAATCAATTCTGACGAAGTGTCAACCAGGAGCTTCAACTTTGTTTCCATGGGTGTATTCATGGATTTTCACTCCAACATATAAAATCTATTTATTATTTCAACTGCATACTTCCCTTGGTTAAGGAATATCTTCTCTGGGCTTTGTGAAACTTCAAGACCTAAGAGAAGCATTAGGTCTTTAATCAAACTCTGTAGTGAGCTTCCTCTGCAATCTATGATGATATTTTCTTCATCTTGTCAATAATACATATAGTAGTAACATCACTGGCTCATTATTCATAACCTTGAGATAAAGGTTAGTTTTTTAACCTAGGTTTGCATCCCCTACCTCTCCTCTCTTTTTCCCCTATGCCTTCATCAATTTTTCCTTTTTCTGGTTGGTTAAGTCAGTTTCCCACTACTGAGTGTCTTGGCCCTTATTCGTTTTTGAGTCTTAGCACATTTCTATTTCTGTTTTTATGAAAGGATAAAATACATGTCATATTTGTTTCAGAATGCTTGTCATCACGTGCACCATTGATTGAGCTCACCGCAGGTCTGCCAAGCCTTTTCTATGCGCAGGAAATACCCATGCACACAACGCAACAATCTATACCAGAAAATTTTAGGCTCATACTATGGGAACAGACAGGTAAACTTTCGACGGTAAAGATCCACCAAGAAAATCATAGATAAACGACTCTCATCCATTCAGGTTCTAGAATCATGTGGGTTTTAATATCAATTTCAAAGTATTGAGTTGTCGAAGACCCGAAGAACCGAAATCCAGAGAACTTGACATGTCGCTTCGGCGATTTTCCTTCAGGAGTTCTCCGAGCTTAACATTCATAAACTCCCAAAGTCATGAAGCCCAAATTTCTGAAGAGGATCTAGACTATTCGTTGGTCATAAAATGTGGCAGTAGATCATTCAATTCGGGGATTTTCCTCCGGGAGATTTTTAGGTTTCACATTCAAAAGTCCCGTAGAGCCAAAGACCCAAAATCCCGAAGTAAATCTATACCATACATCAGACGGGACACGTGATGACAGATCATTTACTTTGGCGATTTTCCTCTGGGAAGTTTTGAAGAACTAACATTTGAAACTCTTGAAGCCTGAAGTGTCGAAAACCCGTAATAAATCATGACCATACATCGGCGGAGACATGTGGAAGAAAATCATTCACTTTGGGGATTTTCCTCCAAGAGATCTTTATGCTTAACATTTGAAACTCTCGAAGTCTCAAAGCCCAATGAACCAAGGTCCCGAAGTGCCGAAGCACGTGGCAACCAACAGTTGAGACACGTGGCACACTCATGAGGCATGACACGTGGCATTCATCTCAGGTCATTTGGTTGTGTCATTCTCCCATTTCCATGTGACACGTGTCACCTATCTTTTCTAGACACCCCAACATCATTGACATCATACGACATCAGGCCGCCACGTCACTTTGACGATTTTTCTCCGGGAGATGTTTCATGTTTCACATTCAAAACACCCAAAGCCTGAAAGTCCAAAGTAAATCTGGACCATTGACCCCAGGTCAATGAGAACTGTCGATCCTTGCAGCAGGTAAATGTCACCCAGATCTTGAATCATGATCAGATCGATGGCTATAGTTTATTGCGGGGACACAAACTGCCCAGATGTTAATTTTCCAAAGAGGTCCCACAATTTAAACTATGGTTTTGATTGAAGGGTACGTGGTAGCTTGTGGTGGATTGCGGGCCCAAAGGTGGTCTGGATCCAAACCACCCTCAGCATCTCCCACAATCACATGCTTGAATGACATCAGATCACTGTGTCACCTCCACTCATCCCATCCACTACTCTCGCAACTCAGACCCCCCCGACCTTTCTGTTAAGCCCTAATATTGGCTCACTACCCCTTAATTGGGGCATATTATATTAGTAATGTTATTTTATTTATGTCGGATTTAGGCCATTAGTTGTAATTATACCTCCTAGTCTCTTATATATACCAAGGAGACATTTTCATTTTGAATCATCTTGTACTTGAACATTTAAGTGGGGTAAAAGGAGGTTTCCCCCTAGAAGAGGCTTATTATATGAAATTATATCTTTTTCAAGGCGTTGAGTACTTTTTCTGAGGTTTTTCTATGCTATATTGATATTTGGTTCTTAACATATGGTATCAGAGCTCAAGGTCTTGGGGTTTCGCTACTACATCCGAGACACCTTGGAATTTTCACTATAAATTTTTTTCTACAACGTTTCAAAAGGAACGGGTTGGGGGATATTTAGTAGATGGATCAAGGTACGTTGGGTTCAAATTTCATCTCCTGAGGCCTTATACTTTCGGAGATACATCCTGTACAAGATAGGGTTTTGAAATCATCCTGAACTGAGTCATTGCGAAATTTTTTCTATAAAAAACTTTCTGTAACATTTCAGACCCTGAAATATGGAGGCTGTTCAGATAAATTAGTATGGTATCTATGGTAAAAAATTTCACTTCCGGGTCATCTTAAATTTGTAGATACACCCTGTGTAAGATAGGGTATCTGACTAGTCCTATTGACTAGTCTCAAGAAGGTGTTCTAGTTAAAACAATCATAACTTCTTCCTAGAGTATTCAAATTGAGTGGAACTAGTTTCATTGGATCATGGACAGTCTGTAGTATTTATGGTACAATTTTAATAATTTTATATCAATTATTTTGTGCGGGGCACGCTATACAAGTGAGATCTCCTGGAAAGGCCAAAAATCATCAAGTTGTGGGGAAGTTACCATAAATTCCACTTGGCACATCCAATTTTGATAAGACCTATGGCATTGCAGAGAAAAAATATCAGAGAACTACATAAAATAAATTTTCATACCCAAAAGGGATGAAACTTGGGAGATACAACAGAAGAAAGATTGTCTAGCAGAACCACCTCAAAAACAATGTTCAAAAGTGATACTTGGCTAACATGCCACTCAAAAAGGGAACTTCTACACCAAATAAGCCTCGAGACAATCCTACTTGGACTCTTGATGAAGGTGAAGAAATGAGTAGGGACATAAATGATTTACAAAAGAAGATAGTAACAAAAGATGAACTACAAGAGATGGAAGCTAAGTTGGAGGCAAAGATGGATGGTTTAAAAGAGGAGATCATGGAAGTATTGAAAAGTTTCGTAACAGAGAAGACACCTGAAAGTGAAAATGCATCCCATGAAATTCATGATGAGGACACAAGGAAGGTGAATCAAG
>JASDQU010243320.1:12112-22299 GCA_032191745.1 Picea mariana | reverse complement strand
TGAGTGTTACCCCCTCTCACCTAAGGTTAACTAGAGGAGATTGTTGTTCATGATCCACATTGCATAAATTTATCCCATAGATGATGATCAACATTCTCCATAGATAGAATCCACTCAGATGACTCCCCCCTCATCATTTCTTAGCTCATTCACTTGATCAATAGGTTCATCCGATGATGGTGGTTCAATAGATATGAGGTACATTAATCATTATTTCATAAAAGGTGTTACATTTAATGAATTAGGAATTTAGGTGAGGATCATGGGTTGAAGTCATATAATGGATCATGCTTCTTGAAAATTATGTTTTTTGTCTTATTTCACCTTGGTGGCCATCCTATGTGTCCTAGTCAAGTGTTGTCACTCTTGGGGAACAAGGGTACTACTAGGAAGCCTTGATAGGAGTAACATATCGTACCTTTCAATACTTAACACTTTTCATTTAGACTCCTTCTATTGTCCTATCTTTTGTAATTGGCTATTACATGTATCCCAAAAAGGTTTGTACTTCATCCTCTTATCAGAAGAAGGGGCTTGAATGCCCCGGGTTGATGCAACTAGTAAACAAGAATTAAAAAATCATGTTATAAAAAAATGACTAATGGGATATAAATGATAAGTCAAAAGACATTATTAGCTTGAGATATACCCCCTCACTATGAGGCCATCATGCCAAGTCCTAATGCCATGAATGCATATCAAAAGGAAAATGACTTAATTGAATTTTAATGCAATAAATGCCTAAACTTGAAAAGGGGATTGCAAAGAAATTAATGAATATCAAAAGGTAATATAGGGATGGAAAGAAACAATGTTGAGGAAAGGATAACTCAATGCACCAATCTCTCCCTCTACAAAGGCTCTCATGGAGATGAACCTCACATGTCCCCTTGCATGTCAATGACATTGTTGTTCCCGAGTTTATGTTTTAAGGCTATAAAACATACCGTCAAGGAATCTGTAAATAATTTTAAAGAAAAGATTTGAAAATAAGGAATCAAAGAAAGATCATAGCAGATTCAGTTTCTCAACTGTCTCTGTCTTGCTTCCTGTTTCTCTTGGATGCTAATGTCTTGCTCAATAGCAGCCCATGATCGTTCTAACTCAACCCTATTGGTCGTTGTTTGTAAAATAATATTAAATAAACTTAGGGCAATGCTGGTTTGATCCTGAAGGCTCGGTTCTATGTTAGGTTGTCTGCTACTAGGGACAGTCATGGATGAAAAAGTTTAAAAGCTTTATAATGGGTTTTTAATCAATTTTTTACTTCATATTTCCAGAGATTAGATCAAGGAAAACAATTTTAAATTCTAAAACAGTAATGTAAAAGCACATTCAAGGCCGTTTCCTGGTTTTGTAACAATTTGAAATTGTAAACATCAAAACACAATACAGAGAAATATAAGGCTTTTATCAAGAAATAATCTTATATTTCTATTGACGATGATAAAGAAAAAAAACAAGGTTTCTAACAGAGTTAAATATTAAGGAACAAAAGGTTTTACAGGTCTTAAAATTACTAAAGTAATTTCAGAGGAAAGACTGTAAAACATTCAAGATCCAAACCAATATGAAATAATAAACAACGATGTATATAAATTCAAATCGATTACTTGTTAGAAAAACATTTAAAAATAAAAAATAAAAAAATTTAACAAAGTATGACAAACAGGGGAAGACACATAGTTACAAAGTTGTAGGATTCAGAATCTCGTTTGCGATTTATATTCCGATGAACTTCAAAACTGATATTACAAAACATGGCTCTCTCCAAAATTTCTGAAGCCCTTTCTCAGCCTTTTGAGATCATATTTATACATTTTCGTCAAAGTTTCATGTTGGTAACTAACCAACTCCCTAATATTACGGTTACATAAAATAATGTCAACCGTTTACAATTTCTTTTAAAATTCTAATAATTAAAACATTTAAAAAAAAAATTAAGTTTGTGTTGACGAACTTCCTTTCTCTGTTTCAACGCACTAAACACATTTTCCCAAAAAATTTACCAAGATCCTGGGAGCCTCGGGTATCTCATTTGCTTCAAATGAAAAAAATCTCCTCTGTAATTCGGGCAACAGACTTTCTATCATACTTTCTGTGAACTTTACTGTTTTCAATTTTAAACTCGAATTCACCATCCACTTGTTGATCTCTGTGATGTTGATCAACTTGATGTTCGAAATCTCTGCTTTCTTTTCCTCGATCTCTTCTCTAAACCTCAGCTGATGTTTGGCTATATTGACTTCGCCTAACAATCCAGAACAACCAACTGTTCTGATATTGAATGAATCTATTTCAAATAAATTGAAGATTTCTTGGCAATCTTCATTAACTTCTTTTGTGATTCTTTTATATTCGGCCAATTTTGATTCCCAGACTTTTATCATTATATCCCCTTTTACCTATTCAAAAATAGATAATTTCTGAGTTTTTCCAATTTCTTCTTTTAATGAGGAAGGCACTACTTTCTGAAAAGTAGTCCTTGCTGTTTTTGCCTCTCTTTCTTTCTGGAACACATTTTCCATGGACTTATTTGATTCCTGAAAATAATTCTGGATTATTTCTAGATTCCAGAATACTTTCTGTTGTTCCTCCTCTATTCTTGCATATATCTCGGATGCCTACGTCCTGAAATGTTCAAGTTCAACTACCTAGTTAGTAATAAAATTAATCTTATCATGCAACTGTTTATTTTCATCTCCTATCTTTTGAACTTGTTCTTGTGTGACCTGTATTAAATGTTTTGCCTCGGCCAAATCTTTATTTAATTTTTGGATTTCTTGCATATCTTTGAATCTAGCTTGTTCTAGACCTTTCTGTATTCCCCAACCAATATTTCTTTCATTTTCCTTTAGTCTGTCTTGCAACTGGATTATTTCTTGATCCTTCTGTTCAAGCATAGTTGTTAGGTTTCCCACAGAATATATATTAGTTGATGCTATAGCGCCCATTGTTCCTACTAATTCTGTAGCAAACTCTCCATCCTTGATTTTCTTTCTATCTATGATAACTCTATGCTTCTTAATCGATCCTTCTCCTCTAGGATGAATTTCCTGTTTCAAGACAACTCTTCACTTTTTGATGAAAAATTAATCCGATGGGGGGATTTCATCTCTTGAAATCGGCTCTAGGTCACTAACATATAGAAATCCTTCATGAGGGGTTTCGAAAGTAGACTGTAATGGGGTTAATGAGGTGATAGGACTACAAAGCTCTTTTGAAGAAGTTCCACCTATCTTTTGTGGAACATCATCAAGAATTATTGGGCTTGTTTCCAGTCATTTTCCTTTCTCTGTCCCTATTTCTTTTATCTGAGAACCTTCTATTTGTTGAGGAGGTATTTCAGCATCTTTCAACTTATCATTATCATTGGCTTTACCCTGAGTATTAGTTTCAAACCCTGGAGGGATTTCTTCCTGTTCTGATAATGAGGTCGAAATTTCACCCTGTAAAATCTTCGACAGACAACTTCGCCTATGGCTTTGAAACGATGCAAACCCAGCCTGTGAGTCAGGTGGCAAGGCCTGTACTCTATTCTGCACTTCCTCATAACACTTAACATCTTTGAAAATATCATCATAAACAGAAATTTCATGTTCATATGATTTTAAATTACAATGTATGTAATGTCGACTAATTATTTGGTAAGGGTCATGTTTTTTGTGCTCGATGTCTACTAACTTTACTTCCTCCAATGACTCGTCCTCCGCCTTAGAATGGCCTAAGTTTGATAAAGTAAATTTCTCGACATGAACAGGGAAAGATGGCCATGCTTTTTTCTGAAGAGATTTTAATTCTAACCCAATACCACCCTTGGCTAACTGATGAGCTACTTCTCTGCATACTAATCTGTCTGGTAAGAATTTTGGGAGTGCATGAGGCAGAATGGAACAGCCACAAACCCTAACATACGAAAAAATTTCCTCAATAAACCAGTCAGCAACTGATTTGAGGCTTTCTATAACTGCATCAGAAATGCGATGGGGTTCGCATCCAAAAAATATTTGTGCAGAGGAATAATGAAATAATGACAAACATCATAAAAAACATCTTTTGCATTTTCTTCCCAGAGAGCTTAGTGGTATTTATGCACAGGTTCTGGGCAAGAAGTACTCCAACTCCAATTCATTAATGGAAAAGGAGTCATAAAACAAATGGCATCCATAATATACGCAGACATATAAAAAGACACTGGCTATCCCTTGGACTTAGCTTCTTTATAGTTTACAACCTCTTGCATTAAGTTATCTGACAAAATTTTATGCCAGTTAAAACTACATCCTTCTGAAACTTCCTCTAAGAAGGGTACCCAGTCTGCATGAAAGTGACAGGGATATTTTCTCTCGAAAAGTCTACATAACATCATAGCTACGTAAACCATATATTCGTTTAAGGAGGCCGAAGCATAAATCCCATGAGTATTAGCCCTAAACTTTGCTTCGGACCTCGCCCATCCTCTAATCATGTCAGGATATGTCTGGCTTGAATGTGCTCAGGCCTGAAAGAGCCGGCGACAGCTCCTTGCTCGTTCAAAATGCTTCTTGTTGGGATATCTACCCTATCCAGAGCCCAGCCGATTATATCAGTATATGTCACCAACCTTGGACGCGCAACAACCTTATGAAGCTCAGTCTCAGCAATGTCTCAGAGGTGATTTTCCGAATCAGGGTCTACATATTTAAGCTCATCCTCCAGCAATTCAGAAATTCCAGTCCACGATTTGACAGAGTGTATGGCGTGTGGAGTAGTATCAGAGATAATATCACCTTCTTGTTGGTCTTCATTTTTCTTTGGAGCTTTTTTGGGTGCCATAGCTCTGCGTTTAGCTTAAAAACCTGTCATAGAGAGTGGATGAAAAAACTTAGCTTTGAAATGAAAATACAGACATTCGATCGTTTAATTTGAATAAATCTTAAATATAATGAGAATTGTACATCTGTCACAAAATAAAAGCTCGTAATGCAGAAAAGATTTTCGGAGATATGCGTTTAATGTCCGTACTTAGGGTTTCTCGTCATTTTCAAATAAAAGAGAAACATACTTAATCGGACCACGATGCATTAATGAACATTCAAAGAAATATTAACTTTAAAACTGTTTAGAAAGTGGATTTATTAGTGTTAATTTTGAGTTAAATTTGAAAACATGATTTTCGGGGTTTCGACAGTTTTGATGTCGAAAAATATTACATCGAGGAAACCCGATCGTCAAAATCGCGATGTTTTATTTAATATTTAAACGTTTTTAAAATATTGATTAATTGAGATTTGATTTTTTTCGAGATTTCGTTAATCGGAAAATCGGAAGTCGGGATTTCGGGAAATTTGATGACATGAGTCGTGCTCTCATGGAATCGCGAATCCCGAAATTGCAAAATGGCGATGGACCGTTTCTTTTAAACATGATTTAACTTATCTTAATCAACTCAGTAATAAGATTAAGGCCAAAACAGATATAGTTTATTTTAATTTTGAATTATGAGTCGGGATTTTGGCGATCGGGATTTTGGAAAATATGGTGACAAGAAATATGCTTCTCATAGAACCGCGAATTCTGAAATCACGATGTAATTATTTAACTCTTAATCATTCTTAGAAGAGATTAGATTAATTCGTATTTTTACTTAAGGATCAAATGTATCGTGAAATTGGGTATCGGGGTTTCGTAAATCGGGAATTCGGGAAACACAATGACAACGATATATGATCTTATTGAACCGCGAATCCTGAAATCGCGATGTGATTAACTTAATTTTTAAACCCTCTTAAATGAAAATTAAGTAATTTTTGTTTTAATTAAGTCTTAAAGTATCGGGAGATCGAGGATCGGGGTTTCGTAATTTGATTTGCATAAAACATTTGTTTACGGAAAACCCCGAATTCCGATTTCTTTAACATTTGAATGAAAAACTTGTGAATTTAAAATTATACTCCTTTTAAATAATTTTTCGAAAAGTGTTGGAAAATTTAAATGTTTGTAAACCTTTATTCGTTCTTTATTCAAAAATAATAAATAAAAAGGTATCGTGAATTTTAGAAATGATGAAATTTTTCTTTGAGGAAAGTCGAAACCTTAAAAATGAAAATCTAGACCTTAGGGACGAAAAATTTAAGCTTTGTTTCAACAGACACCATGACCATGAAGGAAACCCCATGTCATATCATTCACTCATACTTACACTTTGATTGTTTTGTGTGGAACTACTCTTCTACTTGGGTGATTACACACCTAATAGGGTCTTGTGATGGTCCTCCCATATCTAAACTTGGAAAATTGCATAAAGTCTTGAACAAGTGTGAATTTTGAAGGAGACACCTAATATGAATTGCTTACGTGGCCTTTACATTAACTTTTGGCTTACATTTTGTGATTCTAATGACTATTGTATCCATTATGGTTGGTCTCACTTGACTTCTCTAAGATTTTATTGATGATGACACACTATTTGACATGGTCCTTTGAAGGACATTGATGATGCTTCTCTTTCATTCCGTGGAGGACATTGGATCCATTATGATGAGCATTGGGTTACATGATGAATTAGAATGCCTCTTGAAACCTTCCAACACTTCATAGACTTGGCACATTGCATTGATGAGATGAGACATTTCACATATAGCTCGACGTGTCATTCAGAGGGCAGGAATCCTACATCTTGAATGTTGCACCCCTTTGAGGATGTTAGGGTTTGGATGGAAGTCATTTCCCTTGACGAGGATGATACACCTCTTCGAAGAGGTTGTGGATCCATTATCCCTCGTGACATCATCATTTACACCTTGGAAATTGCACATTTGAGGATGAAATCATGCTGGATGATGATTGGATGGATGCTCGAGTTGACTTAGAACTTGTGATTATGAGTTGGTACCTTTGGATGAGGAGATGTGACCTTCTTGATGAGGAGGCATGAATTTTGGAGACACTTTTCACCTTTTGGGGATATACATGATGTTTGGATCCTTTTGTACCCCAATAGAGGATGACATCACCTCCTTGGAGCTTCCTACACCCATGCGTGTGGATTTTTAGGAGGACTTTTTTCATGTTTTAGCATTGTATCTTTATTTTTGAGGCATTTTGGGGGTTGAACTAAAACCTATCCACCTTGTATCATGGATTTCTATGTTTTATGGGCTTCCTAGAGAGGTATAGCCTTTGGTTTCTTCATATAAATAGAGGGAGTACTTCCTCAGTATAAATCATAACACAACTTGTGGAGAATCACTTCTACTTGCCTCTTCTTTCTTCTCTTTCACCATGGATGACTTATGCACCTTCTCTTGGAGATGTTTGTGTGGATTCTTTCAAGTTTTGATGAATGATTTCTTAGCCAGGGTTTCATGGTGTTCATTGATTTATCTAATAATTTATCCTCTTAAGTCTACATTGGTTTATTTCTTGGATGTATTAAGTGAATGTCTTATCAAAATGGTAATATTTCATGTTATCTTGTATTTTTCTTTAATAGAACTTGTCATGAAACCCTAGGAAGGTTTGTAGTGGACTACCTTCCCTTGTAATCATTTTGTTGAATCTTTCTAAAGGACACACAAATATTTCTAGGGTCTGTAGTGGACTACCCTAGTCCTATTCTTCTAGGATAAAGTCCTAGGGTTTGTAGTGGACTTCCCAAGGGTTTACCCAATATTCACCTTGATCTCATCTTTCAAATTATCTTAGAAGACATAGAATGTCCTATTAAGGTTTGTAGTGGACTACATTGGTTATCCCTCACAAAAGATAAATACCTAGGGTCTGTAGCGGACTACATTGGTTATCCCTCACAAAAGATAAATACCTAGGGTTTGTAGTGGACTACCCTATCCCTATTCTTGTAGGATAAGGTTCTAGGGTTATTAGTGAACTACCCTAGGGTTTTACCCAAGATTCACCTTGAACTCATCTTTTAAAAGATCTTAGAAGACATAGAACGACCTCTTAGGGTTTGTAGTGGACTACCTTTATTATCCCTCACAAAAGACAAATACCCAGGATTTGTAGTGGACTACCCTAGGGTTTTGTGTTTAAGTCTTTCTTTCACCTTTGGACTCCAAAAAAGTGCATGATTGGACTCCATATTCCCAATAAAACAAGACAACACTAGTATTTCTCCCTTATTCCAAGTTGTAAACCCTATTTCTCTCTCTCCTTTGATGTTTTATGTTTAGATTGGACTTATTGCAAACCCTCTTCAATTTTCAAGCAATTTTACCCTAATGTCTAGGGTTTATTGGCATTTTTCACCCTTGGCATACACCTTGACATTATTTATTGCATCATTGTTACAATTTTTATCTTCCTAGGGATTGAAGTCTTGGATGTTTTAGGGATATTGTATGCCATGTACATTTCATCAAACATTTGTTATCTTAACCCTAGTTTTATCTTTCATTTTCAACCCTATTCCATTGCATGATTACTTGTTTTAAGGGTTGTTTTATTCTGTTGTTGTAACTTGTCATGTTGTTGAAATTAATCACCTTAAATAGAAGTTTTATGACAATTGTAGCTTTCTTCTTTATTTTTCTTGTTTGGGGCATTTCTTTGACTTGGTTGATATCATTAATTGTCCTAGATACTTTATACATACAAATTTGAAAGTTATTTCATTTAAACCACCTTACACTTTCCTTAACATCATTAAATTAGTGGTGGTATGTTGAGTAACCAATATAGGAGGTCGTAGACTTGATCCATTCTTGCTATATGATTCTTTGAGGTTTCTAGGGAATCTTCCCTTGTGTTGGATTTTATCCTTTACAAAAACGAGGGAAGTAATTGTTAAGGTGGCAGTCACAAGTACTTCCAAAGTTACACATGTCTTCTACCTTGTAATAGGATTTGCACAAGGGTGCTAGATCTTGTGATAACACTAAGTATGAGGGACACATGCATAATTCCTTTCATTCTTAACATTGATTTGAAATGTGACGTTAATTTGTTTTTATTAATAACAAAACAAATATTTCAATGTTGGCCATAAATAAAATATTTCAAGTCCATATTAAGTAAATCATTTTTTATTGACTTTATATATATATGATGATGATGATGATGTTTAACATCCATTGATATCAATTGATCTATCAAAACTTAAGAAGGTAAGATATTACCTTGATTTCTTTAAAATTGTATTTCTATGCTTAAAAATTATTGAGAGAAGCGTTCCAAAATCATCACAGTTTTGATGACTTAGGAGGTTAGGAAGGTTTGTATTGTGGAAAATATTTTTAAATTGGGATCTAATATGGGTATATGAACGGTCTAAGAGGAAGTTATTTTCATCTTCTACCTACTTAGTGTCACAAACATGACATATTCTTTCATCCCATAATGAGAGAGAGAGAGAGAGAGAGAGAGAGAGAGATTTTGTATCCCACATATAGGTATTTTACACTGCCTACAATGATTAATATGGAGTTGACATGTGGCATATATTAATAGCAAAAAAAAATCCAATGCGGGTCATTAATATAATATTTTGGTGTCCATGTTAAGTAAAATATTTCAATATCAACCATATACATTGTTGCCATAGGGGCAGACCCAGGGTTCAACGCTACAACAACGCACCAACAAAACCCTAACTATCGGCCCTTTCGGCAACACCTGGGAATTAGATGAAGTCTCACCCAAGGTAGAGGCAAGGGTGGTTGCAGGACTCAGATGTCTGCAATCTTAGTTGGGACACCGATTGGTGATTACAACACCTGAACAAAGCACTTAGCAGTTACATCTCATCAATATTTAAGCAATATCTACTTCGCAGATAAAACCCTAAGTACAGAGCATCACAGTTTTCACCCAGATCTAGCATATTCAAGAACTAAGCACATTCACATAGGTTAGATATAGAATTGATCCATATTATTAAGCACAAAGAATTAATAGATCTATCTATCATTCATCTATATCAAAGAACTTAAGAAAGTAAACACATAAACACATCAATACATCACACAAAGCATAAAAACACAGGATATACGTGGTTCACCCACAGCCTGGAGCTACGTCCACCAAATATTATTCTCTTTTATTATCTTCTGTCAATCAGCTACATGCACAGAGCCACAAGATCCTATTCCACATAGGATAGGAGATCTGAGCGCACCTCACCAAATCCTCCTTCCCCAAGCTAGGTTACAACACAAAGATTCTACTCAATCTCTTACAGTCACTTT
>JASDQU010243319.1:52709-67817 GCA_032191745.1 Picea mariana | reverse complement strand
CTATATTCAAAACCATGCATACTAATAGTTCATCACATCTATATAAACATGAAAAGGGAATCCCATTCCTTGTCTATGCCTCATTTCAACATACCAAACCTTTCAAAACGTAATTCAACATTTCAAAGGATTTACAAATGTGCCAACATTCATGGCCACATTCATACCCAATGCACTCTTGTATTGATTTCAAGTCTCCCACACTTTACGACGAGTAATTTTCCACGGTGCATTGGAGCTTAGCCAAGATTTTCACCATATGGCCTATTCATTTTCATTCATTCTTATAGCTGGATCATACTTCTTGCCATAGGCCGATCACGATTCCAAAACAGTACACATGAAACTCAAAAGTTTTACATGAATTCATTTAAGAAATCCTCCATTAATAACCAGGGTGCCAACACTCATGACCAACCAAATTTGTTTTCCCTAACACCTACACAATGTAAGTAGAAATATTGGAAGGTCCTCCTTCCTCAATGGGAAATCCATTGTCTATCCTTTAGTTTGAGATTTCAGTCACTTACAGGACTAATCCCACAATCATATCTCATATTGATGTTGCCTTCTCTCATGGAAATAACCAACCAGAGTCACTTTCCTCTTTATGCGGCAACATCTAGCAAGAAAAACCTTCTTGCCTTAACATCCATAGGGTTTTACCCATCTCACTTTTATTCTGGTCATGAGGAGTTATATACTCCGAGTTTAATATAAAGTATTAATTATAACTACCAAGGATCCTATCTAATCCTATAAAATTCCTTTAATACCACAATGGTATTAACCATTATATAATCAGCCATCATTAGTGCCTAAGGTTCCAACTACCCATGCTTAGAAGCAGTGTTATGAACTCCAAGTCATCCGTCTTTCGGGATTCAGCTACCCTTGACAAAACCCTGCCACCTTCAGCTATCCACATTCAAGTATTATTATTAATGTTAATGAACATATCCCTACTCCGGTAAGAGTAATTATCACTTTGACAAAGGGTTGAAGAAATTCTTCTGCTGAAATTCAACAAGAATTCCCAGAATCATAGGTTCAATTTGCAGTCCTTCTCCTCAAGGAGTAAATGAAAACAAAAATACCTCTTTATGTGACTCGTGCATGATCCCAAGTAGGCCAAGTGTTGTAACCATGCTTTGATACCAATTTTTAACACACCCACGGTGGGGCGTAAAAAATTTGTTCTCCTTAGAGGAACAAATCCTCTCTCCATGCTCTAATTTGAAAAGTTGGGGGACTAGCCCCCTTGAATTTTCCTTTCTTTTATGACCATCGTATGTGACCACAGGTTATGTTCAAACGCTAGTCATGTGATTGCGGGCATAGACAAGGGTGGTTTGAGTCCATCTTATTTTCTCCCCTCAATTCACCATGAGCCACCATGTGTCTTTTATCAATACCGTGGTTCCAATTGCTGCCTACCCTCTAAACTTTAAAGTCCAAGACCTTTCTATTACCGAAACTCAACTTGACCTTTAATCTCACGATCTTGATGATACTTCTAAACTGATGTCCCAAATCTGCCCCCTTTTTAAGTCAACGGACGTGATTTGATTTGGGACTTCAGCGTTCGAAGTGTTCAACTCTCAAACCTTGATTTCTTTGTAGTGGCTATCTCCCGTAGTAGAAGATCTGCTGACACCTATCCATCACAAGAGAATAGTTCATATGAACTCTGGCTCTCCAGCCTTCGGGAGTTCTTTCTTTATTACCTTCTCTTTTTCCAAAGTGATTTCTCCTAGAGTGGCACATCGTTTTCCATGCATCCTCTCCAAATCAATGGTCCTAGTCCTCTTTGAAACTTTGGCACTTTTCAACCAAGACTAGATCAATGGCCCTCAGCTCCCTTCTCTATCAACGATCAAGATTCTACTTCGGGAATTCAACACTTTCACCCTCTACTTTCCTCTAGAGTATTTTGTACCCAGAGTTCTAGATCAGACACCACACATCCCTCCACGATAGATGACTGTGATCCACTTTGGGACTTTAGAATTCAAGAGTTTCAAGCTTCTAAGAACTTGTTTCTTCTGGAGTGCATTCACTTAGAGACTCTAATCTATTGACACATATCTCTTGCTAGCCAACAGACAGGATCTACTTTGGCTCTTCGGGAGTTTCAAGGTACTCACTAATGAAAACCTTTGGAGTGAAATCCTTCCAGAGTATCATATATCTAGACACACATCCCCCACTATCAATGGTCAGGATGAACTTCGACACTTCGGGCCTTCGGGTGTTCTCGCTACACACAATCCATTTTCCTTTAGAGAACAAAACGTCTGAAGCGAAGGATCTGGTGCCATGTGTCTCCTGGTGCCAACGACTAGAATGGAATTTAGCACTTCGAGACTTCGGGAGGTTGAATCACTCCTCAACTAAAATCTCCTGGAGTTGGTCAGCACCAGGCTAACCATGACCTATATCTGATGGTCCTGATCTATCCATGTAGAACCCATATCAATAGTTCACAACCTCCTCTAAGGGTCTCACTGTTATGCCACACTTGGCAGTACCGTCACTCAACACGTGCATTCCCATGTGCTCTTGATATGATACCCACATGCCCTTGATTTAACGATCAATAGGGGTCCCGAAGGATTCATAGATCCATGGTCCACTATACTTCTCTACTTTGTTCTTCGAGGGTTTTGGTGTTGCTATGACTCTATTTTCCTGAAGAGCTCAACGTCGGGTTGACAACCTCAGATCTAGTGGTCGAGATGGTTCCCGGGAATCCTCAGATCTAAGGCCTATAGTTAAATTCGAGACTTTGGGGTTTTTACCTCCCTTATGATGAACTCGCTCAATTTGTCAAAATCGCGAAGTTCAAAGGACTCAAAGGGTTAACTCCCACGCTCTTTCCCTTATCCAATGGTCACAACAAACAATGGCTCTTTCCGAACAGATCTCATTCATTTTTCTTCCAAACAAAGGAACCTTCCCTTTCGATACTTCAACCTCACCACTCTTCCTGATATTTGTTATCTCTGAAAGGCTTAATATATTTGCGCTCTTTCTCCTGAAATTAACACTGAGAAGGTTCTTCTACACAACCCTTGCACTCCATCAACAACTCTATAACTTAAGGATTTCTCAGTCTCTACCCACCTTGCACAGAGCCTGTGCATACATGCACTACCTCTCCTGAGCTTAACAGAATCTGTCCTCTCGGAGACTTAGGGAAACTAGGAGTGTTGACGTGCACCCAAGAAAACTGTGACCAAGGTTGACAAACTCACAGTCCACTTATTTTCACTTAAGCCACTACAGGGCTCGTGCATTTATGTGTACAAATCAGACAATTTTATACTTGCTTAAATAGACAATTTAAACAAGAATAAAGAGACAATATAACCATTAAGAAAACATGCACATCCCTGGGTCATTCACAGTATATCCAATTTTATTACATAGTTACAACTCAATTTCACAGGGTATGAGAATACTTATCTATTATAGGTTGCATCCAAGTAACTGATTGTGGGTGTGTGCCTTTCCACCCAACCATAGGCTCAAAGGAATTCATTCTTAGCACTCTATCCACCCCCTTTCCAAGCCATGATATCACTAGGGAATTTACACCATCTCTCAGAGAGACTCTCTCTGTCACAGCGACCTTGCGAGGTTTATTAGATTCTTCCTCCACATCAAGCTCGCGTTCGTGCCCTTCAATTCATTTTATCTACACTTCCTTTTTGGTCCACGCATATCGTTTATGAGCTTGCGCTCTCGTCTAGTCCTCTATCTCTTGTTGTGTGTGTGTATTTATGTTACCTTCCTTCTTTTTGGAAGGTTTTTGACCTGTCCTGATCCTTCTGTCAGAAGGAAGCTCGGGTCTGCTGGTCTCTTTGGTAATTTAGGATGACATTCTGCAGCTAGACCATGCTTCCATTCATGGGGGTGGTTGATGATTCAACCACTAGTACTTTCTTCATTAACAGATTTATTTCCTCTACAGATATCATGGCTCGTACTTCAAGGCTTCACCCCCCAATAGTTAGTTATGGGAAATTTAACAATAATACATTTACATCATCCACATGCCTCGGCATGTTAATCCTGTTTTATAATTAATTACAAGTTGGGGGAAACATGGGTGTTACACATACCAAATTCAAGAAAACACCACCCAAGTTACTTGGTTTGCATTATTCCCATTTAGGTTGACTACCACCAATTCTTGGTCAATTTCTTCATTGACTCCATCCATATCCTAGGGAGAAAATTAATTGCACCTCTTGCAAGCATCCAAACTATGGAATTGTCATTATGATTGTTAACTCTTTGCATGACCCAAAAAATCTAGCTAAGGCACCAAACACTAGGGTGTTGTTGATGGGGCCTAAATCCCCTGACTCAACAGCAGGAACCAAACCTTCCATTGAGGCCCAATTAGACTCTACAACATTTGGAGTGGAATGGTTCTCCAGATCTTATGATCTGGCCAAATTATCGATGAGATTTTTTGTTTTCGGGTGAAGGCACTTCCTTCACTTAGGATAGTTCTTCTCTCTATTCTCTCAAAGATGGGGCTGATACGAGATATGCAAGCCAGTATAAACCAACTTGACAAAGACAGGACAAATTTTTTTTTGTAACTATTGGGAAGGGGTCGAGCTTGGGATAGCTCGCTGCCCAAGCATGAAGACAACGATATTATGCCAAAGGGCCTAGTACTAATACTCTAACCGAATGAGCATCTGACTACTATCTGAGAAAACTACTTAACATAAAGAAAACATATATGTAATCAAGATCATGGCAAGAAAAATAATTCATCTACCAAGAAATTCATCACATAGCTGAGGTAAACTACTTAGCATAAAGAAAAAGAAACACATATGTAATCAAGATCAGGGTAAGCAAAATAATTCATCTACCAGGACATTCATCACATAGAAGCACAACGATTTACTTTCATCATTTAAAGGAAAGAACATCAAAACATTGCACCAAATAACTTGACAATAGAATCAATTTCTCTTACTCATTTGCTGCAACATTCATGGAACAGGAAAGGAAGTAATTCTTCTCCAACTCCAATCACATACATCTGATGAAAAATAGCTCATCTTTGGTCCAGAAGGGCTTCTTAATTCATAGCAGTCTCAAAATAATTATCAACCACCAAAAGAAAAAGTGTTCTTACAACAACCATCGACCCTTTGACCATCGATCGATGTCCCTATTTATAATATAAAGTCTTAATAGTAATTAACGGTAAAATATAATTTGAGATAATAAAAAATCGCCATGTGGCGTTATCATCTAACAATCTTTCAACAGTCCACCTGAGTTGTTTCTTGAAAAGGGTGGGATCTTTCATCAGACCATCTGATAAAGAGTTTTTCACAGGTGTTTCCCCATGGACATATATGTTGTTCCATTGGAGCGACATATATTCCCCTGATGTATGGTTTGTGCGCCCAATACTTTGCGAGGTTGAAGTTCAATTTTTGAAGCATGGTTCTGGCTTTGATTGGATGTCCTGCAAACTGTTGTACTTGCCCTGTCTTTGCATTAGTGACCCTTGTACATTCTTTGACCCATAACGCATCTTGTTCGGCCCATAACGCATCTTTTTTGGCCCATATTGCATCTTGTTTGACCCATAATGCATCTTTTTTGGCGCACATATTGGAAGTACCATACTCGTGGAGTCCGATGTCTTTCATTATTTGATTGATTTTATCCTAGTGATTTTGACATCTGGCCCATTGTTCTTGGATTTCTTTGTGTGGAATTTGAGACATTTTGGCCCAGTATTAGGCTGATCACTTCATGCGATTCAGAATTCTTTTACTTACTAGCCAAATGTCGTGGTCTTCATTTTTTCGGCCTTCTGGACTGCCTCAATAAATTCCAGCCTCTCCACCACCTACTGTTCCTTCTCATACTATCTCTCCATTTACTTACATGTCGTGAGTGCCATGAGAGTGTCTTCCTAGAATTCGGCTATATTCGATATTAACATGTGTCTTTCCTTCTTGAACTCATCATAAAATTTAACGAACTCATATTTTAAATACACAACTGTCTGTGTAGCACCCTTATAGTAATCGGTGAGATTGTGTAAGTGTTCAAGCTCCTTTTGGGCTGTGGAAAGTTATTTTTCATCTCTCCTAGCTCTGTCCTGGGCGACCTCTCAGAGGGATATTCCCACACCAATCAGCTCAGATGTACGGGTGTCTATTGTATCGATTAACTTCTCCTCAATGACGACTATGATGGACTGATCTAGGGTGATTCTTCTCTTCTTTGTATTCCTCTGTACGATATCATTTCTCTTTTGATCATAGGAGATCACATAGATGTATGCGATCTCATCTACCGTGTCTGGTATTTCTGATCACCCCATGTGAGATTGTTTCTCAAGCATCCCGTAGTGCATATTTGTTCAAGAGTGGGCCCTTGAACTTCTTCGTTCTGCCAATTTCTACTTGTTGCTCACCAGGGATCTGGGTATTGGGCAGGATGGAAGTGTCGGTCATAGGCTTGTTACTTACTTGCTCATCGATTGTGGAACTGCCGATTTCGTTTTGCGGGGGCTCGTCAGTCGGGCCTACATCTATTTCCAATTTATTTGAATTTCTTGTATTTAGATTACCTTCAGCTTCAACTTCTTTATGTGGGACTCCCTGGTCCTGAACCCCAGGCCCAACAGAAGAGACCTTTTCGAGACTTGGGGAAGGGGTTTTTTCGGGACCTTCTTCTTCTTGGATGTGCACCGGGGTACCATGAGAGGGCTCCATTCTCTTGTTATCACTGTATATGTGTATAAGCGTGCTCAAGGGGTTGGGTGCTTGTGTTTCTATAGACACCCGACCCGTCTCTGGTTGAGTTGTTCCTTCTCCCAAGGTATCAATTGGCGATATCATAGATTTGGGATTGCCCGACCCATTGGTGCCATCACCAACTGTGAGACCAGGATTGCTTGGTTCTGTTGGGATTCTTTGAATGGTAGTTGAAATCTCGAGACTTATGGCAATATGCAGGTTATCCCGCATCCATTTCATTAGTAGTTGAGCCTGTTAGTATAAAAGTGTACCACTCTCTTGAGTCATTTGATCTTCAGGGAAATCTCTAATTTGTACCGGGGATCCCTGATGAGCTTCTGTGATCTCAATGTCTTCTTGGGGATCATTTGTTTCTTCCTCCAATTTATATGATACTGCTACTTCAGGGTGTTTTCCAACTCCTTGAACTGTTTGCTCCAAAAACGTGGCCTGCTCTTCATAGCTCATAGCTCTAAACCTAGTTCCTCTAGGATCAACCTTCCCGGCTACCTCGATATCCCATACTTGAGACTTCTTGCTGAAAATTTCATCCTTAAACCAATCATGGGCATAAGGCCAACAGGATGATACCTATGACGCGTCCTATAGGACCAATCTCTCGGGATTGTGTTTGCGAAATCGGCTAGTTTGGAACCAAAATTCTAAGTCGAAATTCCAATTGACCTAGCCCAAGTTGTTTAGCATGCACAGTGTCTTTGACCATGTAGAAGCCGATATGAAACCCATACAGTATGAAATCCCACTTCTTGTCTTTTACTAAAGTTGCATTGTATCCTTGTATGATGGTTTGATAGAAGATTTATCCTATCACTAGCTAGTCGAGAACATAAACGGGCAATAAATGTGGCGGTTCTGTGGTGCCGAAAATTCTGATGTAGTTTTCTTGTTCATCCAAATACCAGTGACCAATTTTAACTATGACCTTCTTTGCTTCGCTTGAGAATGTAGGGTATTCTTTCTTAAAGAGAAAGAAGTAAATGGGTGCAATAAACTGATCACAAATAAAAACATAGAATGTCATGTACCTAGTTTCCCACAATATGATGTAGTATACGTGGACTGTGAGCTCCGAAGGGTGCCAATTAAAGTTCATCCTGGAAAAAGAATTCTTGGCGTGGATGATGTCCAATAGATACGAATCCATGTAGAAGGAGGGGGTATCTCCCACCTTTGGCGCCTGGGCCTATTTTATGTAGGTTCTCAATTGTTTAGAGATGATAGCACCCCAATTGAAACCCATGCCTAAAATGGCGACTGTAAAATCCAAAGGCATCCAAGCTTCTGATAACTAGGAGAAGTCTTTCTCCCCATGTAATATGTAGAGAAGGGCCATGAGATATGCATATGGTTTCCTAAGATTGACTGTCGGGTACCAGCCATAAGTTAGGTTCATGAATTGCTTGTCTTCCCTCCACCAGGATGCCATGATTTTTCTAGTGTCGTGAGAGGCATAGAAAATCAGCACGAAATCAATGCTCAAATTTTCTCCAGACTCACTGAGTTTGTAGTATTTCTGAACTTTTGATGGTAGAAAAACCTCGACGCATTCTCCATTGTCATCAATAATCAAACATTTATGTGCATCTGTGTGATCAATGAGACACTTTAAGAGCTCGACACAAGGGGAAACCAGAGACGGTCTTTCCACCATGTGCAGATAAGCCCTGCGAATATTTGGGAGGACCTCATCATCGAGCTTCCTTGTATCAGGGTCGCTGTGCAGAGTGTTTTCGAGNAGGAAAAGTTGTCTTTGCTCTAATGCTTGCCTCTGTATCCCTAAAATCTGGGGGCTAGACAAAGGGATCCTTGGTGATCTCCTTGATGATAGACATTAACTTAGGAGAGAATTATAATTGTCTTGCAACTACTAGGGAGGAGCCTTCTCCTATTTTTGATTCTTGCATCTTTGGTGCCCGTGGTGATTTCCTGGTGGATGGCTTGTTTGGAGGCATTGTCCCTGCAATCAAATCCACCCTTAGGACATCTATATAGAGCAGCATCAGGTGATAACATATACAAATGAAGAGTAAAACCACAAGCGAACTCATACCTATAATGCTTGCTAAGATAACTGTTTAATACTCACTGGACTTCAGATGCTTCCTATGGACTGGTGGCTTCGTTCTCCTATTTGTTCTGAATTTCTTGCCACACAGAGTGGGATCACATAAAATGACTCGAAATAATATAAATGGGGGATACTACCAGTCATATCAATTAGTTAATACGAGTGATATATCTAGATTTCAAAATAAACCACTATCAGATTTCTACTGCTAAAACTTAACTGGTTGATGGTGGAGGCGTGGATGGAGATGCATTGTATCAGTGAGTTTAACGGTTCCCTTTTGATCCATGCACAATCTAGTAACTAATGCACGAGCTACGAATTAACTAAAGCTTTGAATGCAAAGTACTTGACACAGTTGGGGGTTAAACGTCACGTCATGTCTTACGTTCATAAATATCGGGGATAGACTGCTATTTAGATGGTTTATCAATACCACTGTCTTCTTGATAAAACTCTTGATACTGATGACAATTAGATTGGTGATTAAGGGAACGTTTCGGGCATTGGTGGTCGGTGGTGGAACTCCTCTTTTGTGCAACGCTCATGATTACACTTCTCTGTCGAAGCTGAAAGGATCGGCCTTTGGCGAAATCTTTATGGAGGTTGTTCATAATAAATAAACACTACTATTGTCCAACACTGATGAAGGTCAGTACTCAACTACTTTGACTTCTCAAAATGATTTTCGCCACCTTAAGCTTTCGTCGATGCCGAACTTCTCTTGGGAGTCGGGAAAATTCTGGGTCATTGATTCCTTGAGTAGTCGTTGTGCCTCTTAAGATGGTTTGAAACATATAAGATAAGAAAATTATCAGTCTTAGACCAAGGTGAGAACAATCAAAGGTGGAAAACAAGGTGGTACCCAAAAGGAAATGGTCACAGAACTTTTAAAGTGTGTTGAGAACTCAACAAATGGCAATTCACTAGGCGAACCAAGAATCTATGTTCCATGCAACAGATATCTCCAGTGCTCCTTTTAACCATATTAACCTGAAGTTACACACACATATATACATACATACATACACACACACACACACACACACACACACACACACACACACATATACGTATATTTATTTATATTATATTACTATTGGAAGTATTGTTTTAGGGCTTGGTCGTTTACTGGGAGAGTATCAAGTTCCCCCCTTAGATTTTTCAACCAGTAAGTACCTACCCCAATCTTCTTAGCTACCTGGAAAGGTCCAAGCCATAGGTTTTGAAACTTGGAATGTTTCCCTTTGGGTTCATTTGCCCTGTCCCACTTCAAGACTAAATATCCTACTTCAAAGTTCTTTTCCTTAGCTTTATGCTTATCGAACCATCTTTTCACTATTTGTTGATGAGCCAAAATTTTTGACTTATCCCTTTCTCTCTCTTCTTCCAGCATAAGCGAGGTGATGATTCTTTGTTGCATGGCCAAGGATGGTTCTTCGATAGAATATTGGGCCAATTGGAGAGATGGAAAATAAAGCCTGTTTGGGAGGATGGCTTCTTGTCCGTAGACCATAAAGTATGGGGAATTCCCTATAGCTTATTTGGGTGTGACCCTATCAGCCCATAGGGAATTATGGAGTTGGTTATGCCAATTTCTATGGCTATCCACAACCGTCTTCTTTAGTATCCTTACCAGATTCTTGTTGGTTGATTCCTCCACACCGTTTCCCTACGGGTCATAATTTGCAGAGTACTTGATTATGATTCCTTTTTCCAGAGCGAACCCTCCCAATAGGGTAGAGGAGAAATAAGCTTCATTATCAAAGACCAGAATAGAAGAAATGCAAAACCTTGTAATTAGTTGTTGTTCTATAAATTGTATGACTATTTTCTCATTTACATGGGTCAGAGGAATGGCTTCTGCCCACTTTGTGAAATAGTCAGTGGCAGTAAGAATATACTTGTGCAATTTCAAAGAGTTGGGTGTAATTTCTTCTATGATATCCAACCCCCACTACTCAAAAGGTCTAAAGACGCTTACAGGATGAAGTGGGATTGCTTCCCTTCTCTCCTTGCTAGCACTTATTTGACAAGTCTTACAATTCCTAGTGTAAGCATGAGTGTCTTTGAACAAAGTGAGCCCATAATAGCCTGATCCCAAAACCTTATGAGCGGTGGTGTTTCCTAAAAAATGTCCCCCAACGAGGCCATCATGGAGTTCTTTCAACACTTTATTGGCGTCTTTGCGTTCAAGACACCTCAGTAATACCCCATAATAGTTGATCCAGAAGAGTACCAAATTTATGAGGCGATATTGTGCAGATTTTAATCGGAGGGCTCTCCTTTCTATAGGGTTGAGGTTTTCAGGAGAAGTCCCGTTATGTAATAGATGAGAAAAATCCTTGTACCAGGAGTCCAGTCCCAGGGAGATGTATGCTGCTTCACCACACCACAGTGCTATTTCATTATCCCACCCTGGATCTTGGTTTGCTTGATCTTGAGCTTCGACTGTGAGCTTGCACAAACCTTGTCCTTTTACTAGCTTGGTGGGTTTTATATCTAGATCAAATTCCTGGACTACTGTTATCCAGTTCCCTGTCCCTTCTCCCATTTCTTGTTGGGTAAACAAGGATCGGACTGTGGGGTGTGGCACAATCACCTTGGTGTGATTCTTGAGGATGTGCGACCTAAAATGTTTTACTACTTTATAGACCGCGTAGACCTGCTTGTCTATGGCAGGGTAATTGAGCTCATCTCCTTGAAGGTTGGTGCTCATAAATGACACAGGGGATTTGTTGTTGTTGTCTTCCTTCTGAGTCAAAACCGCAGCTAGCAATTGGTCAGAGGCGAAAGTATAAAGGTTAAAGTCTCTGATGAAAACGGGACTTCTCAACACCGGGGCTTGGGATATGGCAACTTTGATATTGTTGAAAGAATATTTTCGTTCATCATCCTACTTAAACTCAAAATATTTGTGAATATTTTTTTGTAAGGGTTTGATGATTTCGGCAAAGTCCGGGGTGAATTTCCTTACGAAATTAATTTGCCCGAAAAAAGACTGCATAGCTTTCTTGTTATGGGGTAGCGGGAGTTGAACTATGGCTTTAATCCTTTTAGGGTCTATGAGAATTCCCACTTGAGATATAATATGACCTAACAACTTACCTTCTTCAACACCGAAGATAGTTTTCTTAGGATTGATTTATATACTGTATTTTCGGCATCTTTCAAAAATCTGAGTTAAGTGTTGGATGTGTTCTTCTCTATTCTTCGAGTACACCATTACATCATCTAAATATACTACCACACACTTAATTATAATTTCCCAAAATGCCATGTCCATTGCCCTTTGAAAGGTCTCTCCTATGTTAATCAAGCCAAAAGGCATGCATTTATAAGCGAAGGTTCCCCATTTGGTCCGTAAGGTAGTTTTTAATCGGTCTTCCTCTGAAACCAACACTTGGTTGTATCCTGAGAAACCGTCTAGAAGGGAGAAAATTTCCAAGCCCGACATAGTCTGTAGGAGTTGCTCCATTGGCGGGATGGGATAATTGTCCTTTTTTGAAGCTCTGTTGAGATTCCGAAAGTCTATGCATAATCGGATTTCTCCTGACTTTTTCCTTACTGGAACAAGGTTCGCTACCCAGGCAGAATGTCTAACTTGGAAAATTATCTTCGCTTTTAAAATATTCCTTAACTCTTGATACATGAGGGGTTCCAAGGATGGGTGGTACTTTCATAGATGTTGTTGAAAAGGTTTGTTTTAGGTTTCAACGGGATGGTGTGTTGAATGATGTGGGTATCATACGTTTTCAAATATTTATAGGGCCAAGCGAGCACATTCTAGTATTGTACGAATAATTTGAGGTAGGCTTTCCTCTCCTCTTTAGATATTGTTTTGCCAAGATTTACATACTTTGGGTTGTCTGGGGGTTCCAAGATTTACAGTTTTGTGGAGGGGATAGGAGCTACCATTCTTTTCATTTTTAGGTCCTTTGAATCCTTCCTTTATATCAAACAAATTCTCTATATTTTCTATCCCTTTTGGAATTGTGTGAGCCTTTGGTTTATCCACATGTTGACCCTCGCGAGGACTGGCTTCTGTTAGTTGTTCTTAGAACTCTTCATTGTCTATAGAGAGGTCTTTGAAGTTGTCTTGATTAGTCAAGAAGATTATGATATGTTCATCCCCCTCAAAGACTTTCCAATTAGAAATATTATTCGGTACCGATGGCTTGTAAAGAAGTTCTATAGTGAATCGGGAGGCTTTGTAATCTTGTAAAGGTGAGAGTCTTGAAGTAGTGGTGGCTAAGGAGTCTACAAGGATATTATTCTCTCTAGGGACCGCTGTGATATTGAAATCTTCAAAGCATTCTATCAACCTCTGCACCTCCTGCTGGTAGTTCTTAAGATGAGGGGAGTTGCAATGTATAGTGATCCTCACTTGTCTAATGATGATTTCTGAGTCTCTGAACACCTTTACTTCTATGAAATTAAGATCTATGGATTTCTTTAACCCTTGTACCAGGGCTTCATACTCGACAGTGTTGTTGTTGCACTCAAGTTCTAGTCTACAAGACAAGAAATGAAATTTACCCTTTTGATCGATGAGGATGCACCTTGCTCCCGAATTCTCTTGTGATTTGGATCCATCAAAATAATGGGTACAAATTTGCAAGAGATTATTTCTATCCCAATCAATGTTCCTCTCTTCGATCTTTTCTTCTAGAATACCTAACACTAGGTTTTAAAAAAAGAGAGAATCTTCCATTGGCATCGAGAATTCTTCTTGAAAAGGTATTTCAGAGTTTTGAGTAAGTGAAACATCGGATAGGAGAGGAGAAAAATTTCCAAAGTGAGAATCACAAGAATAGTTCCCTAGTATGGGAAAATTGGTAGAGGTTGGTTCGTTCAGGGTTTCCAGGTTAGTGATCGTATGTTTCAGGTATCTTTCCCTATCGATTCTGATCATGTTCTTGTATCCCTTCAGCGGTAGCTAAAGGTGTGCCCAGTCTATGCTAAAGTATCCATTTAGTTTTTCAGACCAATCTCAGCTCAATAATAGACCATATGCCTCAGGGATATCCACCACAATGATGTCAATCACCTACATGAAATTAGGATGAGTGGCTACCCTGATCATAACATCTTTGAGTTCCGCCATGACCTTGACCTGGGTCCTGTCTAGTTGTATGACATGCTTATCAATTTTTAGAGGGAAAACACCTAATTTATTACAAACGGCCAATGACATGACATTAGAAGACACCCTAGAGTCTACCAGAAAATTGTGGAGATTCTTGTTGAAGATTTCGAACGTTAAAAGGAAAGGTGGTACAAAAGACCTCTCCTTCCTGCCTTCTGAGTAGGTGTTTATCGTTGTTTTTCTTGCCAAATATGTAGGGGGTAGATTCTTCTCCTGACCATCGTTGGTGGTCGGGTTCTTTACTGATCTTAGAACTTGCAACAAAAGTATTTCTACTGAGGGATTCTACATATGTCCATAACCGATACATTAACTTTCAATTTCTTCAAATATTCTACTACATTGTAATCTATTTTAGGAGAATCATGAGTATGGATACTCATAGATTTGTTACCAGGAGAAAAATGTATTCTTGGGCGATCGGGAGTTAATTTACTTTGTGAGGCACAGGTGGCATCGATATCCTTTGGTCTAGGTTGACCCTTACTATGTGTCTGTATCTTCGATATCTTTGCGGGTGGTCCCTAACATTTAAACAGATCATCCAAAGACACGATCATGTCAGGATCCCATATCATCATGGTCGTGTCTTGTGGTGGGTCAGCGTCTTCTTGATTGAAAATATTAAAGGCCGAACTACTGGATGGTTCGGTTAGAGAGACTTTGTCTAGAAAATGATTGGCCATTAAATTCATGGTGTGGACCCACTGAGCGAATTCCCTTTCCATGTGTTTCTCTTGGTGGTAAGTGCAAAAAGAATCAAATGCGACATTCCCTAGATCATTGTTTAGGTTGGCTGGGGAAGGTTCAATTGCTTTGAAATGATGGTTTCTTTTAAAGAAAGGCTTATAGGGACTTTGGATTTGGTTTCCCTCACCCACATTTCTTTTCATATCTATAATCTCATTTGATAGTTTCTTTACCATGCATTGCAGGTCTTCTATATCCCCATTACCTTCATCGGGAGTTGGCTTAGCCGACTTCCTCAACGGTCTAGTCAAGAGGAGTCCTCTCCTAGGAGGGGGCTGGATTTCTTTTCTCGCTAGAGAGGGATAGCCTTCTTTACATCCTTTCAT
>JASDQU010243319.1:37826-48227 GCA_032191745.1 Picea mariana | reverse complement strand
TGTCTTTTACTAAAGTTGTATTGTATCCTTGTATGATGGTTTGATAGTAGATTTATCCTAACACTAGCTAGTTGAGAACATAAATGGGCAATAAATTTGGTGCCCTCGTGGCGTCGAAAATCCTAATGTAGGTTTCTCGTTCATCCAAATACCAGTGAGCAATTTTAACTATGACCTTCTTTGCTTCGCCTGATAATCTAGGGCATTCTTTCTTAAAGAGAAAGAAGTAAGTGGGCGCAATAGACTGATCACAGATAACAACATAGAATTTCTTGTACCTATTTTCCCAAAAGATGATGTAGTATACATGGACTTCGAGCTCCAAAGGGTGCCAATCCAAATTCATCCCAGCAAAAGCGTTCCTCGCACATATGACATCCAATAGATATGAAGCCATGTAGAAGGTGGGGGTACCTCCCTCCCTTGGCACTTGGGCCTTTTTTATCCAGGTGCTCAACTGTTTAGAGATGATAGCACCCCAATTGAAATCGGTGCCTGAAATGGCGACTATAAAAGCCAGAGGCATCCAAGCTTCCAAAAACCAGGAGCAGTCTTTCTCCCCATGTAATATGCAGAGAAGGGCCATGAGATAGGCATATGGTTCCTTGAGATTGACCGTCGGGTACCAGCCAGAAGTTCGGTTCATGAATTTCTTGTCTTCCCTCCACTAGGATGCCATGATTTTGCTAGTGTCGTGAGAGGCATAGAAACTCGACATGAAATTAATGCTCAACTTTTCTCCAGACTTATTGAGTTTGTAGTATTTCTGAACTTCTGATGGGAGGAAAACCCCGACGCATTCATCATTGTCATCAATAATAAAACATTTATGTGCATCGGTGTGATCAATGAGCCACTTTAAGAGATCGACGCAAGGGAAAACTAGAGACCGGTTTGCCACCATGTGCAGAAAATCCCTGCGAATATATGGGAGGACCTCATCATCGAGCTTCCTTGTATCAGGGTTGTTGTTTGGAGTGTATTCGAGGGTTTCTTCTTTATTAATCTTCTTGAAGACTTCTTCCTAGTGAGGAAAAGTTGTCTTTTCTCCAGTGCTTGCCTATGTATCCCCGAAATATAGGGGCTGGACAAAGGGATCCTTGGCGATTGCCTTGATGAAGGACACCGACTTAGGTGAAAATTCTAATTATCTTGCAACTGTTGGGGAGGATCCTTCTCCTATTTTTTATTCTTGCAGCTTTCGTGCCCGTGGTGATTTCTTGGTGGATGGATTCTTTGGAGGCATTGCCCTTGCAATCAAAGCCACCCTTTTAATGCTCTGTAATTTCTCGGCTGAAGAAGAAATTGACGGAGGTAACTGTTTCAACTTCTTGGAGTCTTGGATCTAGCCCTCCAAGACTCATAGAGGGCTCTCTCTGAGTCTTGGAGGGATAGATCCAAGACTCCAAGTGGTTGAAACAGTTACCTCCGTCAATTTCTTCTTCAGCCGAGAAATTACAGAGCATTAACATTTTGGCGACCATACTAGGGACGAGCTTTCAAGTTCTCCAGAAAATATATCAAGCTCATATTTGACTTCTGATGGTGAACAGAAGCCAAAAAAAGGAAGGCTGTACCATTCACCTGGTGACTCCATTGTTCAAAATCCCGAGCTTCAAAGTTCACAAGCGACTTCACTGCCAAAGAATCCATATTTCAAAGCCTTGATGATGCTTCAAGATGACAGGGTATGTGGAAAATCTTATATCTTGTGAAGCCATAAAATAATTCAGGAATAATTTAGCAGAATTTCACATTGATGAAGACTTCTTAACAACTATGTTTCGTATTTTGGAATCGAGCAAATTTTCTCCTAAAAGTAAAATTTGTTTTCTTGAGCTAGTTGTTGAAAAGTTCGAAAAGGATATTGAACTTTTGGATTCTCAATTTCAGTCATATAATTTCTGAGATCTCAAAGAATTCTTGGAAAATCTTCCTTCTCCAAAGCAAGAGGAAATCGTACTACCTGTTGATTTACAGATTGATGATGATTATGTTTTCAAGTATAAGGCTGAAGTTGTAGATGCAGGGTTTAAATTTGAGGATGCAACTGATCAACTAGTCATCGAAGATCTAGGCGTGAATATCATGCATCATGCTTTAATTAATCCTATAGAAGATTACATGGAGATTCATGTTAGCTTGAATTTTCAAACATGTATTCTCTATAACGACCAAATATGTCACCAGCTGTCATTACATATTTCATTTTTTATTTTCATCAGGCATGATGAGCAAGCCCAATCATGGGATCAACTACTGAGTTGGCTTCATTGGCACTTTTTCATTACCTGATTGAGCAGTAACTGTTAGCAAAGTAGGGTAGGTAGGAGTGTACCAATAAGCTCAATAGGATGAGCACTTCTTTCAGTTCAGTTTTTCATGGTTTTATTTTCAGTTTACAGTTTGGGGACAACCCAATGATCAACTAGTCTACAAAATTCATAGTTCTATGGATTCTCGACACCTCCCAAGGAGATGCCATCCCTAGGTGGAGCCTATGTTAGGACCCTATAACTTATAGGGAAGATCAATATTCTGACCGATATCTTTCGATTTTGGGATTGAAAGTTTGTTCAGTTCCATTTTTTAAATTATTTCCAAATGATCAAAGACCTAACATTGCTTCACAATGTGTAGTGGAAAGGTGAAAAGGACGATAAATCTTTGTGTTCGGGTGCATGAGTTTTGCACAATATCATCACCTTACATATATTTCATAAGGAAAATGTCATTACATACTGACCTGCGCATTTTGACATGAATCTGGAAAAGTCTCTTGTTTTTTCAGGATTGCCTGGGCAAAGGTTCTATAATTTCAAATTTTTGGTTTATTACCCAAAATTTGGGTTTGTCATTAGTTTTGGTAAGCCAATAAGTTATCGGGCCTTTTACAGGCTTATGGAAGCTCGACTTTATATTTAATTCTTGGAGCCAGAAAAGGCTCTCGGGTTTGATACAGAAACATGCCATATATTAAAATTTTGGTAAAATTATTGGCTGAGCGCCAATCTTCCAAGATCATAGTGGCCAAGTCTATGCACCTGCATCCAACACACAAACCAAGAGTCAACATGATACAGATGTCAGTCAAGGACCAACCACCAAGCACCTGAACCAATTCATATGGAAAAGGAGCCCCAGAGGGGTGTAATGTCCTCAACGCGTCGATATGTATTGGTAACGTTGGTGTATATCAATGTTTCGAAAGAGTTTCTCGACTCAAATGTGGGATGTATCCCACCAATCTAAACGAGGTGCCAGAATTAAAACTTAACGCCAAGTGCCAAGAGGAAATACATAGATGTGGAGGAGAAAAGATCAGATGTTAGTTTCCATATTGAAGGTGTCGATACCAACGACCAGACACCCTGTTCTATTGCAAATCGTGGCATTAGCAAGTCCGACATCTCAATATCCATGAATATTAGGGTGCAAGTCTGATGAGAAAATATGGAGTGAATGTTCCCAAAGGTATTGTTGTATTTTCAGTTGTAGAAGTGAAGCACACCATCAGAGATGCGTTTCTTGGAGAGAAAGAGGTTGTCTCTGGCTAACGAAATGTTCTTTGCCATTATTCTTGATCATGTGTCTGTTGGTCCTGTTATAGTTTCATGCAGTTAGGGTGGCACCAGTATTGAAGACCTTGCAGAAAGCGTACAGGTTTTGGTGGTTAAAAGAGAAAAGCAAAGCTCGATTAACCACCGAAAACAAGTAATCTTGGAAAGGTCAGAGCCTGCATTTTCACACGATCTAGATATCAATTGGCGTAATCATGGAAGGTTAAATGCCGAAAGTTAAACGAAATGGTGATGAAGAAGTGGTATAATTACTCTGTGTATGTTAAATCTTGTTTTGATGCGCTGTGGTAATTGATTAAGACTCCACCTATCATTTCGCATTAAAACTCTGCAAAAGTACCATTTGTCATTTCTTCCAGTTTTTTGCATGGAGAGCTCCATAACCTGTCAGGCTTGCATGTAGACATCATTTAGCTATTCAGCCCAGGAGACGTCTGGCACCAGAACATTCAGTTATTTACTCCATTAAATGTGTGGGTAACAACTCTGGTTCACCATTGAACGAGGAGTTGATCAGTGCCCCTGGAGGTGGAACGAAATTATCAGTTAGAGAAGAATCAGAGGCTCTATGTGGCGATTGAAAGATCTGTTTTTCATCATTAGGGAGGTGGACTTGTGGCGACTTACTCCTTATCTAACACCATTATTTGCCCAGGTTCCACGCATTTTCACCTTTATCTCAGCGTTTTTCTTCCTTATTGTGGCGCTTCGCCAGAGTTTGACGTGATATGACTGGGTGTATGATATCATAGAACCTGCCATCAGTACATCATCTGGAAGATACCTCCAACAACATACCATTTCATAATACACTCGACAGAGACAACTAGAATCGCATGAATCTCGCCTAGATTTCCGTTACACCCTACCAGATCATTTCTCATGACTCTTAGTCAGATTTAGGGATGATTCTCATCCATTTCACACTGAAAGACAGTTGTTTCTTATTGTAAAAACTCATTAAGAGCTAAATTCTAATTTGATGGATTTAGTTGTAACGCTCTTGATTTTGTGTTTAGATAGAGGACACTTGTCTTTTTTGGGGGGGTTCTTTTTTGGGGGGGTTCTTTGTATTTTGAATTTGATCTGAGTGATTGAGGATAAGAGAAGAATACAAATGGAAACTCAAATTCATCCAAGATAACTAGCAGTCAATTTCTCGAGTGATAGATTAGCATTTGGTGAGGTGTCTTTCAACATTTTGAGGAAAAAGATCAGTGGATACAGAGCAGTTCCAGGTTTTAAGGAGTTTTGACCATTACCCTCAGCATTCGAGACTCAGTTCCATTCGAGACTAGTTCCTAAAAATTAGAGATAATTTGTTTATGTAAAGTCTATTTATTTCTATGATTGAGATGGTTGAAAAGGGGGGTTTGACCTGTGAAGAACTGAGTTCCTTTTCGCTGGACTGTGGGCCTTGTTTTTCTAGGAGTATGTTTCTGTAATTTTTGAATGATTAATGAGTAATAGAGAAGTGAATTTATAGGATTCTTGTGTAGGAGTGTTGGTGGTGTTTTTCTTTCTGTTTTCAGTTATCTTTTTGCTATCATTCACGCACTTTCATTTCTCATTATTGAAAGAGAGTAATGGAGAAGAATTTATGTATGCATACTCTTTGTCCATTTTTTCAATAATCTATATGTTACTCATCTGAAGCTTTACAAAGGAATTCTTAACTGCTCCTCTGTTCAGTGGATGTCTCCCTTTTCACCCCATTCATCCACACTAAATCTAAGATGATCCAACAATTGTTACTATCCTACCTTGTGGAGACATTTACCTCTAGATCTGAGCTGATCCTTACCTTATAAACAGACCCCATAGCCCAATAGTGATCTGAGCAACTCGTCAACCAAGCCCTCATCTAAATATTTCAAAAACCACAACCCCATACCTTCATAGCTAGCCTAACACCTATCCCATACAAACAAAGTTAAATTGAGTAGAGAGAGCCCTCTCTAAGTCTTGGAGGGCTGGATCCAAGACTCCAAGCAGTTGAAACATTTACCTCCATCAATTTCTTTTTCAACCGACAAATTACAGAGCGTTAACATTTTGAAGAAGAAATTGACGGAGGTAACTATTTCAATCGCTTGGAGTCTTGGATCTAGACCTCCAAGACTCAAAGAGGGCTCTCTCTACTTGATTTAACTTCATTTGTATGGGATAGGTGTTAGGCTATCTATGAAGGTATGAGGTTGTGGTTTTTGAAATATTTAGATGAGGGCTTGGTTGACGAGTTGCTCAGATCACCATTCGACTACGGGGTCTGTTTATAAGGTAAGGATCATCTCAGATCTAGAGGTAAATGTCTCCATAGGGCAGGATAGTAACAACTGTTGGATCGTCTTAGATTTAGTGTGGATGAATGGGGTGAAAAGGGAGAAATCCACTGAACAGAGGAGCAGTTAAGAATTCCTTTGTAAAGCTTCAAATGAGTAACATATAGATTATTGAAAAATTGGACAAAGAGTATGCATACATAAATTCTTCTCCATTACTCTCTTTCAATAATGAGAAATGAAAGTGCGTGAATGATAGCAAAAAGATAACTGAAAACGGAAATAAAAACACCACCAACGCTCCTACACAAGAATCCTGTAAATTCACTTCTCTATTACTGATTGATCATTCAAAAATTACAGAAACATCCTCCTAGAAAAACAAGGCCCACAGTCCAGTGAAAAGGAACTCAGTTCTTCATAGGTTGAACCCCCCTTTTCAACCATCTCAATCATAGAAATAAATAGACTTTACATAAACAAATTATCTCTAATTTTTAAGGAACTAGTCTCGAATGGAACTGGGTCTCGAATGCTGAAGGTAATGGTCAGAACTCCTTAAAATCTAGAACTTCTCTATATCCACTGATCTTCTGCCTCAAAATGCTGAAAGACACCTCACCAAATGCTAAGTTGTCACTCGAGAAATTGACTGCTAGTTATCTTGGATGAATTTGAGTTTCCATTTGTATTCTTCTCTTATCCTCGAATCACTCAGATCAAATTCAAAATACAAAGAACCCCACCCCCAAAAAAGACAAGTGTCCTCTATCTAAACACAAAATCAGGAGCGTTTCAACTAAATCCCTCAAATTAGGATTTAGCTCTTAATGAGTTTTTACAATAAGAAACAACTGTCTTTCAGTGTGAAATGGATGAGAATCATCCCTAAATCCGACTAGGAGTCATGAGAAATGATCTGGCAGGGTGTAACAGAAATATGGGTGAGATTCATGCGATTCTGGTTGTCTCTGTCGAGTCTCTTGTGAAATGGTATGCTGCTGGAGGTATCTTCCAGATGATGTACCGATGGAGGGTTCTATGATCTCATACACCCAGTCATATCACGTCAAACTCTGGTGAAGCGCCACGATAAGGAAGAAAAACGCTGAGATAAAGGTGAAAATGCGTGGAACCTGGGCAAATAATGGTGTTAGATAAGGAGTAAGTCGCCACCAGTCCACCTCCCTAATGATGAAAAATGGATCTTTCAATTGCCACACAGAGCCTTTGATTCTTCTCTAACTAATAATTCCGTTCCACCTCCAAGGGCATTGATCAACTGCTCGTTCAATGGTGAACCAGAGTTGTTACCCGCACGTTTAATGGAGTAAATAACTGAATGTTCTGACTGCGAGACGTCTCTCAGATTGAATCGCTGAATGATGTCTGCATGCAGGCCCAACAGGTGATGGAGCTCTCCATGAAAAATACTGGAAGAAACGACAAATGGTACTTATGCAGAGTTTTAATGTGAAATGATAGGTGGAGTCTTAATCAATTACCACAGCGCATCAAATCAAGATTTAATATACACGGAGTAATTATACCACTTTTCATCACAATTTCGCTTAACTTTTGGCGTTTAACCTTCCATCATTATGCCGATTGATATCTGGATCGTGCGAAAATGCGGGCTCTAACCTTTCCAAGCTTTCGTGTTTTCGGTGGTTAATCGAGCTTTGCTTTTCTCTTTTAACCACTGAAACCTGTACGTTTTCTGCAAGGTCTTTGATACTGGTTCCACCCTTAGTGCATGAAATTATAACAGGACTAGCAGACACACGGTCAAGAATAATGGCAAAGAACATTTTGTTAGCAAGAGACAACCTCTTTCTCTCCAAGAAACGCATCTCTGATGGTCTGCTTCACTTCCGCAACTAAAAATACAACAATACCTTTGGGAACATCCACTCCATATTTGCTCATCAGACTTGCACTCTGGTATTCATGGATATTGAGATGTCAGACTTGTTGCTGCCACGATTTGCAATAGAACCGGGTGTCCAGTCGTTGGTATCGACAGCTTCAATATNGTATGATATTTTCTCCTCGACATCTACGTATTTCCTCTTGGCACCTGGCATTAAGTTTTAATTCTGGCACATATTTTAGATCGGTGGGATATAACCCGCATTTGAGCAGAGAAAATCTTTCGAAACATTGATATACACCAACGTTGCCAATACATATCGACGTGTTGAGCACATTACGCACCTCTGGGGCTCCTTTTCCATATGAATTGGTGCAGGCGCTTGGTGGTTGGTCCTTGAATCGCATGTGTATCATGTTGACTCTTAGTTTGTGTGTTGGATGCAGGTGCGTAGACTTAGCCACTGTGATCTTGGAGGATTGGCGCTCGGTCAATAATTTTTACCAAAATTTTAATATATGACATGTTTTTGTATCAGACCCAAGAGCCTTTTCTGGCTCCAAGAATTAAATATAAAGGCGAGCTTCCATAAGTTTGTAAAAGGCCGAAGAACTTATTGGCTTACCAAAACTAATGACAAAGCCAAATTTTGGTTAATAAACCAAAAATTTGAAATTATAGAACCTTTGCCCAGGCAATCCTAAAAAACAAGAGACTTTTCTAGATTCATGTCAAAATGCGCAGGTCAGTATGTAATGACATTTTCCTTACAAAATCTATGTAAGGTGATGATATTGTGCGAAACTCATGCGCTCGAACACAAAGAGTTCTCCTCCTTTTCACCTTTCCACTACACGTTGTGAAGCAATGTTAGGTCTTTGATCATTTGGTAATTTAAAAAATGGAACTGAACAAACTTTCAATCCCAAAATCAAAAGATATCAATCAGAATACTGATCTTCCCTATAAGTTATAGGGTCCTAACACACCCTTAGGACATGTATATAGAGAAACATTGGGTGAGAACATATACAAATGAAGCGTAAAACCACAAACGAACTCATACCTGTAATGCTTGCTAAGATAACTGTTTAATACCCACTGGACTTCAGATGCTTCCTCTAGACTGGTGGCTTTGTTTTCCTATTTGTTCTAAGTTCCTTGTCGTGCAGAGTGGGATCACATAAAATGACTCTAAAGAATATAACTAGGATATACTACCAGTCATATCAATTAGTTAATATGGGTGATAAATGCAGATTTCAAAATAAACCACTATCGGATTTCTGTTGCTGAAACTTAACTAGTTGATGATGGAGGGAAGGATGGAGATGCATTGTATCGGTGAGTTTAATAGTTCCCTTTTAATTCGTGCATGAGCTAGTAACTAATGCGCGATCTATGAATTAATTAAAGATTTGAATGTGGAGTACTTGACACAGCTGGGGGTTAAACGTCATGTCACGTCTTACCTTCATAAACATCGGGGATCGACTACTATTTAGATGGTTTATCAATACTTCTATCTTCTTGATAAAACTACCAATACCAATGACAATTGGATTGGTGATTAAGGGAATGTTTCAGTCATCAGCAGTCAGCGATGGAACTCCTTTTTTGTGAGATGCTCATGATTACACTTATCTTCCAAAGCCGAAAGGATCAGCCTTCAGCGAAATCCTTCCAGAGGTTGTTCGTAAGAAAGAAACACTACTATAGTTCGACACCGAAGAAGGTCGGTACTCGGATACTTTGACTTCTCAAAATGATTTTAGCCACCTTAATCTTTCGCCACCTTAATCTTTCGCCGATGTCGAACTTCTCTAGGGAGTTGGGAAAATTCTGGGTCGTTGATTCCTTGAGTAGTCATTGTTCCTCTTAAGATGGTTTGGAACATATAAGATAAGCGGATTATCATTCTTAGACCAAGGTGAGAACAATCAAATGTGGAAAACAAGGTGGTACCCAAAAGGAAATGGTCACAGAACTTTTAGGGTGTGTTGATCACTCAACAGGTGCCTCATCTCCTCTCAAACCTGGAAAAACAAAACTTGATTGTTGACTTCACCACAACAAACTATCCAATGTACCTCATCAAAGAGTTAGAAATATTCCTCAAGACACCTCCATGGTTGCATCCAAATCTACCTCAATCCACTACATGATTAGTCCAAGTAGTTTTCCCCAAGATCTCTACACATTCACCTAACCAACGTGTCCCAAACTTCTAAAAGACTTCTTTGAATCTATGCCACTTGAGTCACCCTCAAGTGTTCCAATTTTCACCGCAGAAATGGATTGCACTTGAACCATCAAGTCATTCGAATTCCCTTGAAAGAACTTACTGCAACAATTAGGAAATGCAAGAAATTGAAATCAATCATACCTTTCCAATGACATCCTTGGTTGCACCCATGGTTTAAGTCTATTGTCTTGAACCTTCAGTTTCGCAAGAAACTAACTCTCTGCATGAACTCCCCTAAGTCATCATCCGCACCTCCATAATACCTACAAGACCTTCACTATGATACAAGGTTGAGTCCATATGTCCACTTTAGAAATCCATCTAAGTCCAAAACATTTCATGCAACCAACAGAACTCGTCTGCAATGTATTTACATCTCCCCATCTTAACTACTTCCGCTTCAAAGAAATATTCATCCAC
>JASDQU010243319.1:22265-34430 GCA_032191745.1 Picea mariana | reverse complement strand
CCGAGACGCAAAAGTCAGCAATGGTTGACTTCCTCTTCTCACTTTTCACAACTCGCAACCTCACGAGTTGGAGCATTGAGCCTTCGTGCTCCTATCTCGTGAATCTTCGAGACGTGAGAAGTCAACAGAGGGTTGACTCCTTTTCGGGCGATGCGTGTCCACCTGTCAATCACGCAGGCCCCACCTGATTGATGTGCCATGTGTTCTCATGAGCCTCAGCTCTTGGCACTTCGCGACTTCTACGGTCGAAAGTGACCCCTTCCAACCTCTGAACCCCTGAACTCCCGATATACGATATCTCCACGGAGTTCTGATCCAACGGTTCATATTTTCCTCCTCACCACTTTGCACTTCGCGGCTTCGTGAGTTGGAGCACCCAACTCTTGCACTCTCTTCTTTTAAACCTCCGAGTTTGTGAGATCCCTAGATATCTACCACCTATCCTCCCCAGAAAGATGGTCCTGATCCTTTCGTGACTTTGCCACTCGCGACTTGGAGCACCTAACTCCTGGACTCTCACCTTGCGAACCTCTGAGTTTGTGAGATCCCTAAATCTCTGCCACCTGTCCTCCTCCGATGGACGACTACAATTCTCTCATGATTTCACCACTTGAAAATTCGAAAGACTTCCCTCTATGACTTCCAATGTCCGAATCCCCGATATGGGCGATCTCGCGACACGCGTCCGCTCTCAGACGAATGACTCATATCTCCTCAGGACTTCGCTACTCGCGAAGTCAAGATGCTCACCTCTGTGAGTCCCAGTGCCAGAATCTACGAAATGGATGATTCCGCGACACATGTCTTCCTGCAAACCGACGGATCATATCCATTTCACCTTGTCCCAATTTCTGAGGTCGAGTACCCGGACTCTCGTCCTCCGGATCCCCGAACTCCCGAACACCGATATCCCAATACGAACTCCTTCTTAGGACTCCCACTCTGCTGCTCTTCACATGAGGTTTAAACCTCATGCAACTCTCGATAGATCCAACGGTTGTCGGCTATTTAGACCAAGATCTGATGGCTTAGACCTGTCTCTCCATTGCATCGTTCCTAAGCTGCCTGGACATGAATCCATGGTCCAGATTCTTTCACGGACCTTGGGGATCTACGGCCCCGATTTCTTCGCTACTCACAAAGATAAAGGAAAAAGGGTTAAGGCATTTAATGCCCTCGTTTATTCCTTCAATCTAACGGTTGTGAATGACCGTAGATCTTCCGAAAGGATCTCATCCGTTGATCGATACTTATTCTTCGAATCCTCAAGGGATTCTGCGACTTCTGTGCCTTTGCAGAGTCTTTGCACACAAAGTGCTACCTCTTTTGAGCTTTTCAAAAAGGGTGTCTCTATGGGAAGATTTATCCAGGGTATCACCTGAGATGGATAAGGGTATAGATTTCTCAAAAAATGACTTGAAATCTGAATTGATTCAATGTGCATATATACATATAAATCTATTTATAAAACATAAGCTATACATGGCCCTTCCATTATAAGCATACAAACACCATTTCTGAATCAAAACACTACACAGGCAGTCTTATACTCAAACCATTCTTAAAACTACACAGACTAAGAGCATATATGTCAGCATATAAATTTCACGATGCAAGATGTAAAACACTTATCATAAATAACACCAGAAGTGAGTGCAACTACTGAGAGGGGTGCTCGTTTCCACCCAACCATAGGCTCAGCAATTCCGATAGGATTTACCACTAGCCACCCCCGAGCTGAGACCACGATGCTGCGAGACCGCGTCTCCATTTTCCAGTGACCAAGAATGAGGGTTACTCCCCCCCTTCTCTGGTATCACTCACTCTGTATTTTCCAAAGTTTCCTTCTTCCCCTCACATCTTCCCCCTTCTCGCTTCTCCCTCATGCCTTTTTCCTATTGCGAGGTTGCGTGTGGCACGATTTCCCTCCCACTGGTCAGGCCTAATGGCTCTATGGATGGGCGGTTCACCCCCCATCCATCCCTCATTACTCATGAGGATCCCTTTACCTACCAATCCTGACGAGTCATTTAATTCGGGGCCAACAAACTGCTCTTGGTTCTCCAGGCCAGTGAAGTCCAAATACGGTATTGGTTTCGGTGGAAGTTAACGCCACCTTTCCAGGTGCCTTCCACCACCTTTATTCAGCCATTGTGGTCTCTTTTTCAACATATCCCCTCTCAACAGTCCTGCAATATATATTTATATTATTATTTACATTCATCGACCTTTTCCACAAGGTCCATTCACATCACACATTCACATTTTTGAGTTTGCCACAGTTCTTGGACAGTATAGTTATTTTTACAGACTGGGGGAAACAGGGTGTTACATTCAATGTGATGGTGTGTTGAATGATGCGGGTATCATATGTTTTCAAATATTTATAGGACCAAGCGAGCACATCTTGGTATTGTCTAAATAATTTGAGGTAGGATTTCCTCTCCTCTTTAGATATCATTTTGCCAAGATTTACATACTTTGGGTTGTCTGGGGGTTCCAAGATTTATAGTTTCATGGAGGGGATAGGAGCTACCAGTCTTTTCATTTTTAGGTCCTTTGAGTCCTTCCTTTAGATCAAACAAATTCTCTAGATTTTCCATCCCTTTTGGAATTGTGTGAACCTTTGGTTTATCCGCGTGTTGACCCTCCCGAGGACTGGTTTTCGTTAGTTGTTCTTGGAAATATTCATTGTCTATAGAGAAGTATCTGAAGTTGTTTTGATTAGTCAAGAACCTTATGATATGTTCATCCCCCTCAAATACTTTACAATTAGAAATATTATTAGGTATTGATGGCTTGTAAAGCAGTTCTATAGTGAATCGGGAGGCTTCGTAATATTATAAAGGTGAGAGTCTTGAAGTAGCGGTGGCTAAGGAGTCAACAAGTATAGTCTTCACTCTAGGGACTGTGGTGATATTGAAAGCTTTAAAGCATTCTATCAGCCTATGCACCTCCTGCTGGTAATTCTTAAGATGAGGGGAGTTGCATTGTATAGTGTTCCTCACTTGTCTAATGATGATTTATGAGTCTCTGAACACCTTTAATTCCTTGAAATTAAGATCTATGGCTTTCTTTAACCCTTGTACCAGGGCTTCATACTCGACAGTGTTGTTGGTGCACTCGAGTTCTAGTCTACAAGAAAAGAAATGGAATTTACCCTTTTGATCGATGAGGATGCACCCTTCTCCCGAACCCTCTTGTGATTTGGATCCATCAAAATAAAGGGTCCAAATTTGCGAGTGATGATTTCTATCCCAATCAGTGTTCATTTCTTCGATCTTTTCTTCTGGAAGACCTAACACTAGGTTTTAAAAAAAGAGACAATCTTCCATTGGCATTGGGAATTCTTCTTGAAAAGGTATTTCAGAGTTTTGAGTAAGCGAAACATCGGACAGGAGAGGAACAAAATTGCCAAAGTGAGAATCACAAGAATAGTTCCCTAGTATGGGAAAATTGGTAGACGCTGGTTCGTTTGGGGTTTCTAGGTTAGTGACCATATGTTTCAGGTATCTTTCCCTATTGATTATGATCATGTTCTTGTATCCCTTCAGTGGTATCCAAAGGTGTTCCTAGTCTGTGCTAAAGTATCTGTTTAGTTTTTCAGACCAATCTTGGCTCAATAATAGCCCATATGCCTCAGGGATATCCACCACAATGATGTCAATCACCTGCATCAAATTAGGATGAGTGGCTATCCTGATCATAACATCTTTGAGTTCGCCCTTAACCTTGACCCGGGTCATGTCTAGTTGTACGACATTCTTATCACTTTTTAGAGGGACAACACCTAATTTTTTACAAACGGCCAAGGGCATGACATTAGAAGACACCTTGGAGTCTACCAGACAATTGTGGAGATTCTTGTTGAAGACTTCGAATGTTAAAAGGAAAGGTGGTACAAAAGGCCTCTCCTTCCTGCCTTCTGAGTAGGTGTTTATCGTTGGTTTTCTTGCCAAATATGTAGGGGGTAGATTCTTCTCCTGACCATCGTCAGTGGTCTGGTTCTTTATCAAAATTAGAGCTTGCAACAAAAGGTCTTTCTGCTGAGGGATTCTACATATGTCCATAATCGATACATTAAATTTCATCTTCTTCAAATATTCTACTACATTGTAATATAATTTAGGAGAATCATGAGTATGGATACTTATAGTTTTGTAACCGGGAGTGAAAGGTATTCTTGGGTGATCAGGAGTTAATTTACTTTGTGAGGCATGAGTGGAATCGATATCCTTTGGGTCGGGTTGACCCTTACTATGTGTCTGTATCTCCGATATCTTTGTGGGTGGTCCCTGAGATTTAAACAGATCATCCGAAGACACGATCATGTTGGGATCCCATATCAGCATGGCCATGTCTTGTGGTGGGTCAGCCTTTTCCTGATAGAAAATATTAAAGGCCAAACTACTGGATGGTTCGGTCAGAGAGACTTCATCTAGAAAATGAGTGGCCATTAAATTCATTGCGTGGAGTCACTGAGGGCATTCCCTTTCCAAGTGGTTCTCTTGGTGGTAAGTACAAAAAGAATCAAACACGACATTCCCTAGATCAATGTTTAGGTTGGTTGGGGAAGGTTCAATTGCTTTGAAAGGATGGTTTCTTTTAAATAAAGGCTTATAGGGACTTTGTCTTTGGTTTCCCTCACATGCATTTCTTTTCATATCTATAATCTCATTTGATAGTTTCTTTACCACGCATTGCAGGTCTTCTATATCCCCATTACCTTTATCGGGAGTTGGTTTAGTCGGCTTCCCCGACGGTCTAGTCAAGAGGAGTCCTCTCCTAGGAGGGGGTTGGATTTCTTTTCTTTCTAGAGAGGCCTAGCCTTCTTTACATCCTTTCATCTGGAACTCTATCATCTTGGCCTCTTCGAAATTCTCCACTAGGGTTTTCTTAGCATCTCTCGTAACGAACATTGAAATAGAGGCCGAAAGTGCGTTGGCATAGACCTAAATTTGCAACTCTTGAGTAGGTTTCACCGCGGGTTGAAATTTGTTTAGGATAGTCATGAATCTTTGATTGAAATATTTGACCCTTTATTTTGGGGTCATGGTGGCTGCAAATAATTTGGCCATAAGAGCTCCTGTGGTAGTTTCTTTGGTGAATTTGTCTGGGAAATCCTTTTGGAACTTAGTCTAGTTGGCTATGGATCCTACTGGAAAATTAAAATACCATGTGGAAGACGAGTTCTCAAACATGTAGGGGAAATGTCTGCATACTACGTCTTCATGTTGAAGGTTCATAAGCCTGATCGCAAGTATGAATTTGTTGATATTATCTTCGGGAAATACTGAAGTTTAAGGATCATACTTGGGGAGAAACTTTTCCAGGTGCCGAGGGAGATTGTGTACTCGTCCCGGGATGGCCACAACGTCCCCGGTCAACCAAGGTTGGTTGTATTGAAGTGCAACTTCTCTCTCCTCCTCACGACCATTTTCCCCTTCCATATTTTTGGAGTCGGAGTCGAGATCTTCCTCTTCCAAAAGGTCATTAGGTTCGGATATTTCGTCGGTTAGCGTCTCGGGTATGAGGTCAAGAGGTTATTGGATTTCCGTGATCATGAAATCTATTAATTCTTCTATAGAATGTATGAAAACTTCATCGGGAGTGCTGACTACTAGTCTGCTTTGTTGTTTTCTTCAAGTGAGGATGGGGGTGAAGGGCAACACGTCGATTTTCTAGGCGTAGGCTCTAGTAATCCTTCTAAAATGATTCACTTCCTCGTGAGGGAGGGCGAAAGGTATTTCATGGTGAAGATATCCTTCCTCGAAGTGGGGTGAGTTATCCGCTTCAGGAATACTGGGTAAAGGTGGGTTTTCTGTTGGATGACTAGACATGCATGTAGGCCGTTACGAATCTATAGGTTGTTCGAAATGTCATGAAACTTGCATATCCATCCATTCATTCTTAGGCCCTCCTTCTAGCACCAATTCTGTTGATGGGTCCTAAATCCCCTAACTCAATAGCAGGAACCAATCCCGTCACCGAGGCCCAATTAGACTCTATAGCGTTTGGAGTGGAATGGTTTTCCAGATCTTATGATCTAGCCAAATTATCGATGAGCTTTTGTGTTTTCGGGTGAAGGCTCCTCTTTCACTTAGGATAGTTCTTCTCTGTATTCTCTCTTAGATGGGGTTGGTACGAGATATGCAAGCCAATATAAACCAACTTGACAAAGACAAGACAAAAGTTTTTTTTAACTATTGGAAAGGGGTCGAGCTTGGGATAACCCGCTTCTTGAGCATGCAGACAATGATCTTATGCCAGAGGGCCTAGTACTAATACTCTAAACGAAGGAGCATCTGACTGTTGTCTGAGAAAACTACTTAACAGAAAGAAAACTTATATGTAATCAAGATCATGGCAAGCAAAATAATTCATCTACCAAGAAATTCATCACATAGCTGAGGTAAACTACTTAACATAAAGAAAAAGAAACACATATGTAATCAATATAATGGTAATAAAAATAATTCATCTACAAGGACATTCATCAAATAGAAGCACAATGATATACTTTCATAATTTAAAGAAAAGAACATCAAAACATTGCACTAGATAACTTGACAATAGAATTAATTGTTGTTACTCATTTACTACAACATTCATGGAACAAGAAATGAAGTAATTCTTCTCCAACTCCAATCTCCCTCCTTTGGCACTTGGGCCTTTTTTATCCAGGTGCTCAATTGTTTAGAGATGATAACACCCCAATTGAAACCGATGCCTGAAATGCTGATTGTAAAAGTTAGAGGCATCCAAGCTTCTGAAAATCAGGAGCTGTCTTTCTCCCCATGTAATCTGTAGAGAAGGGCCATTAGATAGGCATATGGTTCCCTGAGATTGACCATCGGGTACCAGCCAGAAGTTAGGTTCATGAATATCTTGTCTTCCCTCCACCGGGATGCCATGTTTTTGCTAGTGTCGTGAGAGGCATAGAAACTCAACACAAAATTAGTGCTCAACTTTTCTCCAGACTCATTGAGTTTGTAGTATTTATGAACTTCTGATGGCAAGAAAACCTCGACGCATTCGTCATTGTCATCAATAATAAAAAAATTATGTGCATCGGTGTGATCAATGCACCACTTTAAGAGATCCACACAAGGGAGAACTGGAGACCGGCTTGCCACCATGTGCAAATAAGCCCTGTGAATATTTGGGAGGACCTCGTCATTGAACTTCCTTGTATCAGGGTCGCTGTGCAGAGTGTATTTGAGGGGTTCTTCTTTCTTAATCTTCTTGAAGATTTTTTCCTAGTGAGGAAAATTTGTCTTTGCTCCAATGTTTTCCTCTGTATCCCCGAAATATGGGGGCTGGACAAACGGATCCTTGGTGATCGCCTTGATGATGGACACCGACTTAGGAGCGAATTCTAATTATCTTGCAACTGTTGGGGAGGAGCCTTCTCCTATTTTTGATTCTTGCAGCTTTGGCGCCCGTGGTGATTTCTTGGTGGATGGATTCTTTGGAGGAATTTCCCCTGCAATCAAAGCCACCCTTAGGACATGTATACAGAGAAACATTGGGTGAGAACATATACAAATGAAGCGTAAAACCACAAGCGAACTCATACTTGTAATGCTTGCTAAGATAACTGTTTAATACTCACTGGACTTTAGATGCTTCCTTTGGACTGGTGGCTTCGTTCTCCTATTTTTTATGAATTCCTTGTCGTACAGAGTGGGATCACTTGAAATGACTCTAAAGAATATAACTAGGATATACTACTAGTCATATCAATTAGTTAATACGGGTGATAAATGCAGATTTCAAAATAAACCACTATCAGATTTCAGCAGCTGAAACTTAACTGGTTGATGGCAGAGGCACGGATGGAGATGCATTGTATCGGTGAGTTTAATAGTTCCATTTTGATTCATGCATGAGCTAGTAACTAATGCGCGATCTATGAATTAATTAAATATTTGAATGCAGAGTACTTGACATAGCTGGGGGTTAAACATCACGTCACGTCTTACCTTCATAAAGATCGAGGATCGACTACTATTTAGATGGTTTATCAATACTGCTATCTTCTTGATAAAACTCTCGATACCAATGACAACTGGATTGGTGATTAAGGGAACGTTTCGGTCATCGATGGTCTAAGGTGGAACTCCTCTTTTGTGCAGCACACAACTTGATTATTTCATTTAGGTTGATACATATATCGGGGGTACCATTCTCGGGGAGTCTGATGTCTTTCATTATTTTATTTATTTTATCCCAGTTCTTTTGACATCTGGCCCATTGTTCTTGGATTTCTTCATGTGGAATTTGAGACATTTTGGCCCAGTATTCAGCTGATCACTTCATGCGATTGAGACTGAATTTACTTACTAGCCAAATGCCATGGTCTTCCTTTTCTCAGCCTTTCTTGATTGCCTCAATAAACTCGAGCCTCTCCAGTGCATCTTGCACCTTCTCATAGCATCGCTCCATTTCCGTACATGTCGTGAGTGCCATGAGAGTGTCTTCATGGAATTCGACTATATTCGAGATTAACAAGTGTCTTTCCTTCTTGAACTCATCGTAAACTTTACGGAACTCATCTTTTAAATACACAACTATTTGTGTAGCACTCTTATAGTAATCGATTTGTGTAGTCATAGTTCTTTTTCATATCTCCTAGTTCTGTCTTGGGCGGCTTCTCAAAGGGATTTTCCCACACCAATCAACTCATATGTATGGGTGTATGCTGTATCAATTAACTTCTCCTCAGTGACGACTATGATGGATTGATCCAGGGTGATTCTTCTCTTCTTTACAATCCTCTGTACGATAGCCTTTCTCTTTTGATCATAGGAGATCGCATAGATGTCGGCGACCTCATCTACCAGGTCCGGTATCTGTTGATCACCCCATGTAATATTGTTTCCCAAGCTTCCCGCAGTGTATATTTGTTCGAGAGTGGGCTCTCAAACTTCTTTGTTCTTCCTTGTAGTTCCAAATTCAACTTGTTGCTCACCAGGGATCTGGGTATTGGGAAAGATAGAGGTGTCAGGCATAGACTTGTCACTTACTTGCTCATCGATCATGGAACTCTGATTTCCTTCTATGGAGGCTCGTCACTTGGGCCTACATCTATCTCTGGTTCATTGGAATTTCCTGTATTGAGATTACCTTCAGCTTCAGTTTCTTTATGTTGGACTCCCTGGTCCTGAACCCTGGGCCTAGTAGAAGAGACCTTTTTGAGACTTGGGGAAGGGGTATTTTCGGGACCTTCTTCTTCTTGGATGTGCACCGGGGTACAATGAGAGGGATTTGTGCTCTCGTCATCGTTGTATATGAGTATAAGAGTGCTCAAGGGGTTGGTCTCTTGTGTTTCTATCGACACCCGACCCGTCTCTGGTTGAGTTGTTCCTTCTCCCAAGGGATCAATTGGCGATATCATAGATTTGGGATTGACCGACCCATTGGTGCCATCAACGAATATGAGACTAGGATCGCTTGGTTCTATCGGGACACTTCAGACAATAGTTCAAATCCTGGGACTTATGGCAAGATTCGAGTTATCCTACATCCATTTCATTAGTAGCTGAGCTTGCTGGTATAAAAGTGCGCCACTCTCTTGAGCCATATGATCTTCAGGGAAATATCTGATTTGTACCGGAGATCTCTGATGAGCTTCTGTGATCTCAATGTCTTCTTGGGAATCATTTGTTTCTTCCTCCAATTCATATGCTACTGCTGCTTTAGGGTGTCGGCCAACTCCTTGAACTGCTTGCTCCAAAAATGTGGCCTGCTCTTCATAGCTCATAGCTCTAAACTTGGTTCCTCTAGGATCCGCCTTCCTAGCTTCCACCATATCCCAGTCTTGAGTTTTCTTGGTGAAAATTTCATCCTCAAATCGATCGAGGGCATAAGGCCAACAGAATGATACCTGTGACGCATGTTGTAGGACCAATCCCTTGGGATCGTGTTCAAGAAATCGACCATTTTGGAACTGAAATTCCAATTGACCTAGTCCAAGTTGTTTAGCATGTGCGGTGTCTTTGACCATGTAGAAGCCGATATGAAACCCATACAATATGGAAGCTTGCTTCTTGTCTTTTACTAAAGTTGCATTGTATCCTTGTATGATGGTTTGATAGCAGATTTCTCCTAACACTAGCCGGTTAGGAACATAAATGGGCAATAAATTTGGCGCCCTTGTGGCACCAAAAATCCTAATGTAGGTTTCTCGTTCATCCAAATACCAGTGACCAATTTTTCCTATGACCTTCTTTTCTTTTCCTGATAATCTAGGGCATTCTTTCTTAAGGAGAAAGAAGTGAGTGGGTGCAATAAACTGATCACAGATAACAACATAGAATTTCTTGTACCTGTTTTCCCAAAAGATTGTGTAGTATACATGGACTGCGAGCTCCGGAGGGTGCCAATTCAAGTTCATCCCGACAAAATCATTCCTCGTGCAGATGACGTCCAGTAGATATGAAGCCATGTAGAAGGCAGGGGTATCTCCCTCCTTTGGCGCTTGGGAATTTTTTATCCAGGTGCTCAAATTTTTAGAGATGATAGCACCCCAATTGAAACCGGTGCCTGAGATGGTGACTGTAAAAGTTAGAGGCATCCAAGCTTCTGAAAATCGAGAGCTATCTTTCTCCCCATGTAATCTGTAGAGAAGGGCCATTAGATAGGCATATGGTTCCCTGAGATTGACCATCGGGTACCAGCCAGAAGTTAGGTTCATAAATTGCTTGTCTTCCCTCCACCGGGATGCCATGTTTTTGCTAGTGTCATGAGAGGCATAGAAGCTCAACACAAAATCAGTGCTCAACTTTTCTCCAGACTCATTGAGTTTGTAATATTTCTGAACTTCTGATGGCAAGAAAACCCCGACGCATTCGTCATTGTCATCAATAATAAAAAAATTATGTGCATTGGTGTGATCAATGCGCCACTTTAAGAGATCCACACAAGGGAGAACTGGAGACCAGCTTGCCACCATGTGCATATAAGCCCTGTGAATATTTGGGAGGACCTCATCATCGAGCTTCCTTGTATCAGGGTCGCTGTGCAGAGTGTATTCGAGGGGTTCTTCTTTCTTAATCTTCTTGAAGACTTCTTCCTATTGAGGAAAATTTGTCTTTGCTCCAATGTTTGCCTCTGTATCCCTGAAATATGGGGGCTGGACAAAGGGATCCTTGGTGATCGCCTTGATTAGGGATACCGACTTAGGAGCGAATTCTAATTGTCTTGCAACTGCTGGGGAGGAGCCTTCTCCTATTTTTGATTCTTGCAGCTTTGGCGCCCGTGGTGATTTCTTGGTGGATGGATTCTTTGGAGGCATTTCCCCTACAATCAAAGCCACCCTTAGGACATGTATACAGAGAAACATTGGGTGAGAACATATACAAATGAAGCGTAAAACCACAAGTGGACTCATACTTGTAATGCTTGCTAAGATAACTGTTTAATACTGACTGGACTTCAGATGCTTCCTCTGGACTGGTGGCTTCGTTCTCCTATTTTTTATGAATTCCTTGTCGTGCTGAGTGGGATCACATGAAATGACTCTAAAGAATATAACTAGGATATACTACTAGTCATATCAATTAGTTAATACGGGTAATAAATGTAGATTTCAAAATAAACCACTATCAGATTTCAGCTGCTAAAACTTAACTAGTTGATGGCAGAGGCACGGATGGAGATGCATTGTATTGGTGAGTTTAATAGTTCCATTTTGATTCACGCATGAGCTAGTAACTAATGCGCAATCTATGAATTAATTAAATATTTGAATGCGGAGTACTTGACACAGCTGGGGGTTAAACATCACGTCACGTCTTGCCTTCATAAAGATCGAGGATCGACTACTATTTAGATGGTTTATCAATACTGCTATCTTCTTGATAAAACTCCTGATACCAATGACAATTGGATTGGTGATTAAGGGAACGTTTCGTTCGTCGACGGTCTGTGGTGGAACTCCTCTTTTGTGCAGCGCTCATGATTACACTTCTCTGCCGAAGCTGAAAGGATTGGCCTTCGGTGAAATATTTTTGGAGGTTGTTCGTAAGAAAGAAAAAATACTATCATCTGATGCTGAAGAAGGTCGGTACTCAGATACTTTTACTTCTCAAAATGATTTTCACCACCTTAAGCTTTCGCCGATTCCAAACTTCTCTAGGGAGTCAGGAAAATTTTGGGTCG
>JASDQU010243318.1:96380-109630 GCA_032191745.1 Picea mariana | reverse complement strand
ACATATATGCTAACTCTCTTTCTCTGCTCTGCAACTTTTCAATGATGATTTGTATTGATAATGGCTCATATTGGTGTATGGATTCGAAAAGCATTCTCCATATATTTTTTGCTGAAATATCACATCAAATTGTACCCTTCTAACTCACAAACCAATAGTATGCAAGTATTTTTAAATGCTGTCGTGGAAATTAAGAGATGTACAATGTGTATATATACAAAGAAAGATTCATTTTACTGTGAAGGGAAAAGTTTAATATTTTCAAATTCAATGTTTATTAAAATGGTATTTTTAATGGGTTGTATATCTAACTTTTATATCAGTTCAATTTTCCTTATGCAAATTCAAATTTAATTATAAGTGTGGTTAATTAATTCCTTACATAGTAAGGAATAATGGAATTTATTTTATAAAAATATATGTATATAATTTTTTCCCTTTGGAAAAAACATAATCTTATAAATATATGTATATAATTTTCTCTTTTAGAAAAAATACTCTGGAAAGTATGACAACAAACATATTTATGTTCCTAAATCACACAACTCTATTCCTCAAAAAGAAGAATTACAAGAGAAATATTCTCAAAGCTTGGATTATCTAACTCTTAAATTATGTGTATCAATGAACCACCCTCACTTTCTCTTATAAACCAAGAAAAGAGATGTTATAATAAAGCCTAGCCACCCATGTGATGTGCCTCCTTGCAGAATTTAAAACACTAACCCTAATGCATCCTCATGCATGAGTTTGCATACCTAGTGAAGTGTACCCAACTCCAAAAGAGGAAAATACATGCAAGCATGCGAGAATATCTCTCATTGATGCACCTATCTAATATAGGGTTTTGTTCCCTCCTAAAGATAGAACAACCTCCACATGCAATGCATCTTATCTCTAATGAGAACCATGACCTACAGGAATAGAAAAATCTTCATGCAAAGTGCCTCCATGCATTGGGAGTTGTGCCTTTTTTAAATCTGAAACATGCATGTTGTGTGTAGATGCCCTACACAACTATATGCCTCTATCTAATTTGACACACCATCCCTCTAAATAGCATCAATCAAAGCTACACATGGCACAAGAATGATGGAATGGATCTTCTGTTATACTCCATTGTTGAAGGAGAATCACTTAGGAGAAATGGGTAAAACTTTTAACTAACACTAGCCTTTGTTTGCATGAAGGGATTGAAGAGTTTGATAAAACTGTGCAAGAAAAGCAATGCTAACAGAATCTAAAACACATTAAATAACAATGGCACACACTTAGTACACAAATATTTACTCTGGAAACAATTAATTGGGAAAACCAGCCTAACTGAGAGACACTTCTCTCTATCTCTCTCATTTTTTAACTTCATTATTTATAATACAATATTTATGTATTCCATAGCATCCAAAACCCTATTTTGTTAACCTAGATTTGTTTGCAACTCTGATTCCTTAACTGTCATTAGTTTACAACGGGATGAAAAAATATTGGCTGAAAAATCACAATATAGACCAAAACGGACCACCTTCGCTTTGGGATGAGATTGAGTCTACCTGCAAAGAGTAAAACACATGTCCCACATCCTCCCACTCATTGTATTCTATGCAAAAATGGGGGAAATGGGAAGGATTTTATATAATTAGTTGTTAGGGGCAACAATGCCCATTGATTCTCTACACCAAGATAAATTTTCAATACTAACAGTGTTTGTCAATGAATCTACAATGTTCTTCAGGGTGCCAACCTTTTCCAACAATACTTTGTTCTATTCAACCATGTCTTTAACAAAATGGCATTGCACATCAATATTTTTTATTTTGGAATGATAAGAAGGGTTCTTTTTAAGAAAAATTGCACTTGAGCTGTCACAACCTATTGTTAGTGCTTTCTGAACAAAACCAATACTCGAACACAATCTTTGCAACCATAGAACTTCCTTAATTCCATGAGTGGCTGCCATGTACTCAGTTTTTGTAGTTGACAATGCAACTACACCTTGCCTCTTACTCATCCAACTGATTTCTCCACCAAATATGTTAAAAACATAACCACTTGTAGATTTTTACGGTCTAGATCTCCAGCCCATTCTGCATTAACAAAGCACTGCATATCAACCTATCTATGAGTTCCAGGTCTTCCTTGATAGCATATTGCTTAACGGAAGTGCCCTGTAGATATTTGAAGACCCTCTTTATAGTTTTCCAATGTTCCTTCTCTAGTTTTGACATATGCCTGCTCAAAAATTCCACTGCATGGGCAATGTCTGGTTTAGTATAAACCATAGCATACTTCAGACTTCCAATAGCTCTTGGGTAGAGAACACGGTACTCGTTGATTTGCAAGGTTTAGTATTGAAGTGCAAGGCAAGACGTGTCAAGGCAAGGAATTTCATTTCAAGGCAAGGTATGTCAATGCAAGGCAAGGTCTGTCAATCAGGTTAGGAAATTGAGGCTTTAGGTGAGGTCATTGGAGGATCCCCTAAGACTTTACAAGGTTTTATAATTTAGTGAAATATTCGCCAATATTTTATAAGATTTTATAATTCAGTGAAAGATTCGCCAATATTTTACAAGATTATATAATTGACTAAAAGATTCACCAAAAAATTATATATACATTTTATATTATTGATAAAATAGCCTTCAATTTTTCCTATGTATCATGGGGATTCGCCCATTTATTATACATATAAATTTAGGGGGGGTTCTTAAAATCACCCTTGTTCGACGGGCATAGGTATTGATCCTTTCCCAAGGTTTCAATGACCATGGAATGGATTTCCCTCAACCGACATTCCTTGTGAGAGAACTGATCCCTACCAAGGATTCCAAAGTCCTTGTGAGGAGAAAACTCTTGTACTTTCCCCCTGTGTAGGAATACTACCCTACACAGGATTTTGTTGCCAAAAACCAGGGTTGCCCCCAATCGAGACGACAGTTGAAGAAAAAGAATTATTACCAAATGTGTTGAACAAAGAGAATGATATGGATCCCAATGGCGTAGTGTAATACGAAGGTCCTAAACTTGCTGCTCCAAACAAGTTTTATTTATCATTCGGCTCGATGGGTTAATGGAAAGCACCACCGAGCGAGGGGGAAAATGAGGTATATGACCCCCACCATAAGGGATATCGTTGAAGGAGACTGAAGTTCCCTGGTAGACCTTTTCATGGGATCATTTGAGCTCTGTGACCCTAGATCCATGTTTTTCAAGGTGGAGTAGGTAAGTACTGATTTCAAATCAAATCTGGGCATCCCATATGAGAATGGAGGGCTCATCGTATTCTACGTAAATGGAGTAGTGGTCACCACTGATGACAGTATCAGACCACTGCCTGAAGTAGAGGGATTTGATACCATTCTGGTCCGGACCGACAAAGGTGGGTTAGGAGGAAACATACCATGTTGTCACTTGGTTATGGAAGGTTGTGAATATTAAGGAAATAAATGTGAAGTGTGAACTACGTGGAAGACAAGCTAACTGAGATTGGGTAGAAGTGGCCAAAATAGAAGAAAATATGGAGTGAAGTAAGAGAAAGCGAGTTGTTGAACAAGAATATTGAGGAATAAATATCAACAAGGAATATGGATCGTGGACAACTCAACAAGCGGAAAAATCCACCAATGGATGCTTTAGAGAATTTCATGGGAAAGAAGGAAAGCCAGGCTGGTGAAGTCCTGAAAAAGTGGGTCAAGTTGACCTAGGGTTTTGGTATTTAGGGTTTTGACACCTATGTTTTGGCCTAAGGTTGTCTGAGATTCATTGTAATGTATAAATAAAGGTCAAGAGGACCTAGGATGGGTTTGATTATGCTATGATGAGTGATTGTTGTTATTGTTGAGAGAGAAGTCTGTGTTGTAAGATCTTCAGTTGGGTGTGAAGATCAACTCTGCAACTGGGTGCGTAGGGANAGAGCGCAGATAGAATTGTATGTTTTCATCTAATATATTAGAAAGTGTAATTATGTGGACGTAGCACTAGAGAGAGGGTGAACCATGTATACCTTGGCATTATGTGTGATGCTTGTTGATTATCTCTATCATTTGATATGTTGTTATAGTGTTGTTTGGTTATATCTGAGATATAATGTGCGAAGTAGGATTAAGTTGGTAAAGAATAGATATATATGTGTGTGTGAGTTTCCCTGGATCCACTTTGCATTTTCTAATGTTGTAGACACCTGTGTCCTACAACCCCTATCGCTACTTCGGGTGAAACTTCATATTCTTTGCAGGTGTTGCTGAAAGGGACACTAGTTAGGGCTTGTTGGTGTGTTATAAGAGTTGAACCTTGGGTCTTCCCCTGTGCCAACAAATGGTTCCATTGTCGGTACCGAGATCTTCTTGAGGGAATGTCAAGGTGGTTTCCATCGAAGAAAAAAATTCAGAAGTGGATAGAGGAACAAGAGAAGGACTTCGCTAAATCCTAGAACAAGAACCCTAATATTAGTACAGAGGATTGGTTGGGAAAGTATATATTTACCGATATACATAAGATTTTCTTTGGAGGAATTCATAAGAAGCTATACAAGTTGCTAACCAGATCAACAGATACCCAGTTTGAAATCAAACTCAAATCACCCATGGTTTGGACATCGACACTGTTCAATAAGGTCAAGAGAGTTGATAACGTTGTGTCAAGATCAAGCAATCATTGGTTTGATAGTACCATTGGAGGGTACATTACTGAGTTTGTTATTGATAGAGTAGAATCATATAGCCAAGAAGATAGATATTTCTTTAAGGGACCTACAGGAAAAATTTTACATTTTTTGAAGTTGCAGATCAATATGAAATTGCATGAGAAGAACATCTTGAAGATACAATAATCCGTTGGATTAAAGAGCTAATGTTCAAGAACTAGGACAGTAACAGCGCCACAGAGGTTGGACACATGCGCAGTGGGAGATCATTTAGAGAAGTTCCTCTGGTGAAATTGTTTGAGCAGAATCATGAACCACCAACACAGGAATAAGGGTTCTACAGTGGAGAAGAAGAAGAGTTACTAAATGAGGAACATTTAGAGTCCGCTGGGGAAGAAGAAGGGAAGATTAAACCTCACCGAGAAGAGTCAGAAACTTCAGGAGCTCTGCAGACTATTGAAGTAAGTATTATTATGCCTCCTGGTGTTTTAGAAGCATTAAGTAACTAGAGTAACCTAAGTTATTAGAGAACTCAGAGCACTGGTACAAGTGGTTCAATGCATACTCAGTCAAGAACCCTAGGAATATCTATGGAAGATGAGATGAGGTTACCCAGCTTTGGGGGAGATGGATCTAAAGATCCTGATCAACATTGGTTCTTATGTGTAGCTGTATGAAGTATTGATAATTTCACTGACGAAGTTGCTAAGAGATATCAGTTTAGTACTACCCTGAGAGACCGCACACTGTGTTGGTACATGAAGTTCGTCCAAGGAGTTGTACAACCAAAATCATTGAACGATATCAAGACTGCACTAACTGTCGAATTCAAGAAACCCAAGTTGGAGTTGCAGTGCATTACAGAGCTGAAAGAAATCAAGTAGAGAGAAGATGAACCTATTTATGGGATTTTGATTAGAGGTTTAAGACCCTGACAGGTCATTTGAGTTTTCAGATTCCAGACAAACAAAATAAAGAATGGTTCTTTGTTTCCCTCTTACCACACATCAGAGTCCCTCTGATGCAACAGAAGATCACTTCGCAAGCTAAGGCATTGGAGATCACCATGAAACTAGAATCAACCTCTATGGGAGAGTCCATCTCGGGTATGAGTCAAATTTTGAGTCAGCTAACTAGCTTATCATTGTAGGTCGAAGATATGAAAAAGGATAAGGGAAAAGATAAAAGAGAATATATTTGGTGTATCAGATGCAAATCAAAGGGCCATGACAAGGAGCACTGTCCTCTATTTCATGAGTACTTGGCTTCAGGATCTTTGATCCCTTTAAAGCAGGTTACTCTACCTTGGTGCGAGGTATGTAGAAATTGACATTGTCCTTGTGAATGCTATTACATGAAAAAATATGTCCAGACACCTACCAACCTTTATTGTACATTTTGTAAATCTGTGGGGCATGATGAGAAAGATTACATGGCTTATGACCTATTGCATGAAAGATCAAGAGACACATATAGAATTCAAGGAGAATTACAACAAGAAGGAAATACTACGTAGTTTAATCCCCTAGGAAGAGGAAAATTCAACCCTCACAGTGGATTCAGAGGAAGAGGAAAAGGAGGAGGTATGGGTCGAGGTCAAGGTCAGATCATTTGTTATAACTGTGCACATCTGGGACACTTGGCAAGGGACTGTCAGAACCCTTGTACCACTTATAGTTGCTGCAACTCATTTGAACATGTTATTGAATATTGTCTTGTGTTGTTAGCCAAACTTCAGGAGAGACAAGGAGGAAACCCTCAAGTACAATTAATATCAGCAGAACCTCGCAGAGTGGATCCTAGAGTCGCTATTATCACTAGAGGATGCGCTGCTATAGGATAAGATAATATGACTCTAGCAAATTCTACAGACGAATTAGAGGTCAGAAGAACTGCAAAGAAGACACCTAAATTTGATCCGAGGAAAGAAAACTGAATATTTGAAGAGGCACTAAGAGAATTTGGAGGAGATCAGGTTTCTTCATCAAAGGCACAACTAGAAGTGAGAGAATGCAGGATTCCTCTAGCATTTGATTAGTCTGCATCACCGAGAGAAGGAAAATAGGTAAGCAAGCTTGTTAGTTTCTTGTATACATTCATTGAATTGATTAAGGACAAAAGATCCATACAAGAACTACAACACTTGAATTGATAGTGTCAAACATGAAAGGTAGACCCTCTACTGAATATATAAGTACATCAAGTATCCAAAAAGAGAAGGACAAATAAGGAACTACACCTTAATGTGCAGATTGGAGACTATGATATAGATTATGTGGTCCTCGACCTAGGATCAGAAGTCAATGTTATGACGAAGAAAAAAGGGCAATGATGGGAAAACCTAACTTGATCTATTCCCCTATCAGACTTAGGATGGATAATAAGAAGGAAGTAAGCCCCTTTCAGAGACTGGAGCATGTCCCTATGGACATCGATGGGGTAAGAACATTTGTGGACTTCGAGGTGATTGATATAGTTGATGATAGTTGTCTTTATCCTGTGTTGTTTGGAATTGATTGGGATTTCAACAATTATACTGTTGTTGAATTAAAGAAAAGAAGAATGATGTTTGAAGGTGATGGACTTAGGGTCATTGCACCTCTGGATCCCGATGAAGGTCGAAGATACACAGAACCCATTAGAGAAGAATAATGCACATATGAGCTAGAGAATATATATAAATTGACAATGAGACAACAAGATTGCATTAACCCTACAGGAAATGGGAATTTAAGATGGCAAAGTGACAACACATGCTCATCAGACTCAGAAGAAGAATTGGATAATTGGTAGAACAAAATGTATGAAGTCTTTGCGTGGAGGTTTTCTAGATTGACTAGGGAATTTTGTTGGATTGGCACAGAAGTAAGCAATCTGCCCACATTTGATGGTTTAAATCATTTAGAAACATTCTTATCATATTTTGAAGAAATTGTACCAGTACAACAGAGATTGTTGGCACTGGATGAGGATTTGAAAGAAACTCTGGTAATATGGTGGGGGGCGCATAAAAATAACATCATGGACTGGATGCAATGTCGCACTTTGATGGTAGCTCACTTTTCAGAACAAGTAGAAGGATGTGAAGTAAGATACACAGGTCAAAGTTGTCTAAGGGACCATGTGCGTGGTTGTGAGGAGGCCTGGAGAAACATTCCTCAAGAATAGTGGGTGCATAAGTTCATCAACACTCTAGACACAAAACCTATCAATTGGTATCTTCAAGCAGAATTGTGCCTCACCACTTCAGATTGGTATGGTATGACTCAAAACTTTGTAACTACATTTTCATTTGAAATCCAATACCCTTCAGTAGATCAAGCTATATTGTTGGAGCATATCCCTAACTTACATTAGTTTATACCTAGATTAGAATCCTAGATCTTGGTTAATACATTCATTTACACTTTATTTCACCTAATTTGGCCACATAGAGAAGAAGGGCACCTCATCCGTAGATTTTAGGGAAAACTGCTAATTTTAGATCAAGACTCAACTCCCGGTTCTTGATTTTCTTGATTTTTCCTGATTTTCTTGATTTATTCATGATTTATTCCAACTCCCCCATGAAAAAACTCATCTATTATTATGGAATGCACACCTCCTCTTTGAGTGAGAGATTTATTCCTTAATTAATGATTTTTTTCATTACTATTATTAGTAACTACTATTTCGGGTCAATTAAGTGAGTTGGAACTACTTCTCTTGTCAGTTAAGTGAGATTAAGTGAGCTAATGCACATCAATTGAATCTTGTGGAAATTATTGAGTGTGTGAAATGTATTTTTAGTGGTCTAGGTCGAACTATGTGGTCACCCTTAGCTTATGACACCTATTTTAGCTATTTCTAGATTTTTTTTACTAGAATTTCTATGTTGAAAATTCTATATATTCACCTCCTCTCTTATTTTTGAGGATGGTTTCTCATGTATATTCATTTTTGATTAATATAATTCTCTGATTTATGGAGCAAAAAAAATTTCTCATCTCTTGAATATCAGCAAATTGTTTGTGTTCAATTTAACTAGAATTCTAGATCTATCGGGGTTTCTGTAGGAATTCTACATGGTATCAGAGCTAGATTGAATCTAGTGGATTGTACACGATTTTATTTGCAGGTATAGATCATCAAGATGCGAAAAAAGAAACAACGGATCATCTCTCTCAGCCCACAAAACTCATTCTAAATCCTTTCACTTACTTCGAATGGAAGACAAAGATCTCTCTGCTCCTCCGAAGCAAAGGGCTTTACTAGGTAACAATGGGAACGAAGAAAGAACCGACTGCTACAGCGGAGAAGATAAAGTATTTCAATAAATTACATGAAGCAATTGGGCTGATATTCCTATCAATTTCTATAGATCTCCTCTTTCATGTCAATGGAGCCACTACTCTCGATGTGGTCTGGACCACATTGGAAGGACTATTCGGCAAGCAGGATCCAATGAGAGTACATCAACTGGAGAATGAACTCATATCCCTAAGTCCAATTCATTTTAGCAACCTGCAAGAATTATTCACCAAGTTCAAATCCCTCCTCATTGAACTTAATTCATGTGGAGTCACGAAAGGGGAAGAACAACTCATCCTTTCAATTCGCTCAAAACTAGGCCCTGAATATTTTGTATTTGTGTCGTCTTTTCAAGCATCTAAATTGACTCAGGAAAAATGGAAAATGCCTCCATTGAATGATTTCATTGCAGAATTGACTCAAGAGAAATCTAAGTTAGTCCAAATGGGTTCCATCAAGCATTCCAAGAACCAAGCACTTGCAGCTACTGATGCTCCAAAAAGAAGTGGAAAAGACAAGGAAAAAGGAACGGGTAAATTTATTGAATCGAAGAAGGAGAGATTCGCACAATATTCAAAGAAATCTTATGAGCCTAAGGGTAAGAAGAAGAAGAAGGAAAGAACACTTTTTCAGCGACTGTTCCAAAGGTATTCATCCTGAAGAAAATTTCATGAGGAAGACTATCGATGAGATGGATAAGCAATTGCAGCAGCACAATCTCACAGTGCCCAAAAATGAAAAGAAGAAAGATGATAACAGAAAAGGAGGGAGAGAACAAGATGGTCAAGCTTTAATGGTTGTATGATGCAGTAGCATCCCTCATGACAAGCAAAATCAACGTGGAAGCAGAAGACAACTGGAAGACGTCCAGCGCAAGCTTTTGAATTTTTAAATTTTCTCTTAAAGTTGATGCGCTGAATATAAATGAGATCATTTAATTTAGGCACCTTGGTAAAAATGTAATCAGAGCTTGAGCCATACGCTCTCGTCTAAAGTAGATGGAGGCGTTTATAGTGGTAGATGCAGGTAGATAGAATTAAATTCTTAGATTAGACAGTTCTAGAAGGAAGGAGGGAAACCATATATAGACACCCTCATTTTTATCATTGTAACATTAGCTAGCATAACTCAGAGCAGGGAAGAGCATAGGAGAATAGCAAAAGAGTTGTAGAAGACACCCATGTACAGATCTTGAATTAATAGAAGAAGTTGATTCAGATTCATGGCTGTTGTGTTATTCTCTGTGTATGTGTGTTGAATGCTCTACTTATGAATATTACTTCCTGTTATGCATTTGTTATTATGCTCTGTGTATGATTTCATGGATTAAGATCGAAATCTGAGAGGGAGTGAGGTGAGTTACAATTGTTTCTCCTTTGAGTGAGGATTCCTGCAGGGGGTGCATTTGAAGTCGTCCGCAAGGAGTGTGTTCACAGAAGGCTCGGGAGTTAAACTTTTGTTCTCAAACACTCAGAAGTGAAAGTGAGTTGTTGAAGCCATGCAAGGAGTGCACAGGCTAAGGAGAGTCTCAGTCGTGACACTGAGTGAAGAATTGAAGGACTGTTGCTAAGGGCATAGGCAGATTCAAAGAAGCTCAAACAACTGAAGTGTTCATAGGCTTGCTGCAAGGATTGCGTGCAAAGAAACTCGTTGAGGTTGAAGCGATCTGATAAATCTCAGGAAGGATAGGCTTCTGAGTCGCTGAAGATCAGCGTAGGTCAGTGTAATGTGAAGTCAGAAAGAAGCGTCGCAGGTTGACGAAGTGGTGAAAGAATCTCGTGAGGAGATACTTCTTTCATTTTGCGGATTTCACGAGGAAGAACGGAAGGTCAAAACCTCCTAAGGAGATTTCGCGAGATTCTGAGGATCCTTAGATCTTGCAGAGGTGCAAGGAGGTTACGGCGTGAAGGTCTGAGGAGTTTGAAACTCAGGAGAGGCAGGACCGTTGGTTCAGAATCACGGGAGCCGTTAGATCTACACGTGGTCTCGTGTCTCGGGGACTCATGAGTTGAAGCCCCAAAGCTGTGAAGCCAGAGTGGCGAGGTCGCGAGACGCAATAAGATCAGAGCCTTTCGTTGTGGAGGACACGTGTAAGGAGATCCTCATCTTCTAGACTCGGACGTTGGAGGATAGAAAGGGAAACCTTTGGTTTCATGAGTGGCGAGGTGGTGAGACATTAGAAGCCATCCATCTGAAGGGACAGGTGGCAGAGCTCTTTGATCTCGTGAACTCGAGAGTTCGCAGGGTGAAAGTCCAAGAATTGGGCATTCAAAGTCACGAGGTGCGAGGACGCGAAGCGGCGAGAGGATCGTAGTCATCCAAAAAGGAGGATAGGTGTCAGAGATCGAGAGATCTCGCGAACTCGGGAGTTCGCAGGATAGAGACCCAAGTATTGGGTATTGAAAGTTGCGAGGCGCGAGGACGTGAGGCGATGAAGGAGAGAGAAAATTGCAGCCGTCCATCTGAGAGGACAGGTGGCAGATATCAGAGATCTTACGAACTTGGGAGTTCGCAGGGTAAAGGTACAAGTATTGGGTGTGCAAAGTCGCGAGACGTGAGGACACAAGGTGACGAAGGAGCGAGAGGATCATAGTCGTCCATCTGAGGAGGACAGGTGGCAGAGATCAGGGATCTTGCGCACTCGGGAGCTCGCAAGCTAAGAGTCCAAACACTGACTACTCAAAGTCGCGAGGCTGCGAGTAGCGAGGGAAGGATAGTCGTTGGATCCGGATCACGGGAGGACCGTTGGATCTGCGCAAAGGATCGTATCTTGGGACCTCGCAAGAAAAATTTCGAGAGTTTGGTTACGGGGATCGTGAGGTCACGAGATAGTGATAGCCCGACAGCTGGAGTAGTGTGGACCATAGAGGAGCGTGAGTGGAATACAGGTGTCACCAGGGATTTGCAAGTCGCGAAGTGCCGAGGAGTCGAGACTCATCTAGACGTTGAGTCGCGAAGTGCCGAGGGGCCGACATTCTTGTGGACACGTGGCAAAGTATAAGGTGGGACAACGCATCTCGGTTACTCGTGATCTTGGAGGGTGAAAACTCGACGGTTCAACCAGCGAGGTCGCAAGGTTGCGAGATTGCGAGGGGCACTAACAATTGAGCCTAGCCCATGGTTGCATGTGGAAGGAGCTATACACGTATCACAGATCGGGTATCGCAAGATTTGAAAGGAAGAGTTTGGAGGCTTGAGTCACGAACTCGCGAGATAGCGAGGTTTGGATGACCTCGGAAGAAGATTGTTGTGGGTGCAGATTTCCCGATAGGGAAATAGAAGAACCTTCGAGTTCTTCGAGCTGAGGAGAAGAAGGTCCTATGGGAGAGGATGTGCCCTGGGTGAGGAGCGCGCCTACGTCAGAGTGGTATCAGAGCATAGAAAAGTTTCTTTGCTTTCTATAGCAGAGGACAGAGAAAATTCACCATGCCGCCAAGGAGAAGAGGTAGAAAATCACCCGATCCAGAGGAGGAAAGGGAATTATCCATAGAAAGGGAAATGTCCAGAGACAGAGGTAGGCCAGTACAGAATCTAGACGTAGAGAGAGGAATGTGAAATCTTCATGCCAGAATGGAGGACATGGAGATAAGGCAAAGGAGAAACGTTGATGTAGGAGATATCAGTGAATCCGAGGATGAAGGTGATGATGGACATGAAGAGGAATAAATCCCATCATAAGATGCATCCAATGAGCGTTTGATTAAGGCTATCGCTTGGATGAGTTTGAAAACAAAAGTGGACATTCCAGCTTATGAAGGGAGTTTGGATGCGGAAGAACTGCTAGACTGGATTAGAGCTCTAGACACTTACTTTGATTATGAAGATATCGAAGATGATAAAAAGGTCAGACATGCCATCACAAGATTGAAAGGACATGCAACCTTGTGGTGGGATGAACTGCAAGCTGACAGGCATTGTCAAGGCAAGCAGAAAATTAAGAGTTGGGACAGGATGATAGCCAAGATGAAGGCAAAAATTATTCCCAGGGACTATCGAATTTCTTTGTTCAGGAGGATGCAGAACCTGAGACAAAAGATGATGACAGTAAAGGAGTATACTGAGGAATTTTATAGGTTAAATATCAGAGCAGGTCATCGTGAAAGAAATGACGAAAAGGTGGCCAGGTATATGAATGGCCTGAGGTATGAAATTCAAGATGAACTAAATTTGGCAACCATCCGAACTATGGAGGATGCTTACCAATTGGCTTTGAAAGCTGAGGAGAAGCTGAGCCATAAACAAAGTCAGAGAGGTAGAGGCAGGAGTCAACCCAAAGGAAAATCGGTTGCCCAAGATAAATACCAGAAGCCCAAGGAGGAAT
>JASDQU010243318.1:77049-95884 GCA_032191745.1 Picea mariana | reverse complement strand
CATTGTGGACAGTGGAAGCACCGATAATCTCATTTCAACCGAGATGGTAGAAAAACTAGAGCTGGAGACAACTAATCATCCAAGCCCATATAGAGTTTCATGGCTACAGAAGGGACATCAGGTAAATGTCACTAAACAATGCTTAGTGGACATCAAGATAGGAGGGTATAATGATAAAATTTTATGTGATGTTATTCCTATGGATGTCTGTCACTTATTGTTGGGTAGACCATGGAAATATGATAGAAATGTAATTCATGATGGGAGGATGAATACATATACCCTGAAGAAGAATGGGAGGACTCACATGTTGTGTCCAATTGAAGATAAAGAGGTGAAGCTGGAAGTAAACAACATAGTACTTCTCATGAGTGGGAAGGAACTTCTTACAGAAGTTAAGAAGAAGGAGGATCCACAATTCTTTGTAGTCAGAAAACCGAGAATTGTTCTGACTAGCACAAGGGTGGATGATTTGCCAGAAGAAGTTCAGGAACTGCTGGAAGAGTTCGCTGATATTGTGGTGGACGAATTACCTCGTTCGTTGCCACCGATGAGGAGTGTGAGTCACCATATTGATCTCATACCAGGAGCTAGTTTGCCAAACAAAGTCGCGTACATATTGACACCACAGGAGAATGAGGAGGTCAAGAAGAAGGTCCAGGATTTGTTGGACAAAGGTTTGGTTAGGGAAAGCTTGAGTCCGTGTGTTGTTCCAATAGTACTCAGTCCAAAGAAAGATGGAGGCTGGAGGATGTGCACTGATTCAAGATCCATTAACAAGATAACCATCAGGTATAGATTCCCATTGCCAAGGATGGATGATTTGATGGATTGCTTAAGTGGAGCAAATTTTTTTTCAAAGATAGATTTGAAAAGTGGATATCATCAGATTCGTATGAGAGAAGGTGACGAATGGAAAACAACATTCAAGACAAATGAAGGGTTGTATGAATGGCTTGACAAATGCACCAAGTACCTTTATGAGGTTGATGAATGAAGTCCTGAAGGATTTCATCGGGAAATTTGTCATTTTGTATTTGGATGACATATTGGTTTTCAGCAAGACAAAGGCTGAACATTTGAAGCATTTGGCTATTATGATGAAGAGACTGCAACATGAGAAGTTGCTGATAAATATGAAGAAATCTTCATTTATGAAGACAGAACTCATTTATTTGGGGTTTTTTATTTCTGCAAATGAGTTGAGAATGGATCCAGATAAGGTGGAGGTAAACAAGAATTGGCCATCACCGAGGAACGTATTTGAGGTAAGGGGTTTCCATGGACTTGCTAGTTTCTACCAAAAATTCATTAGGAATTTCAGTGGAATTAGTGCAGCAATGATGGATACAGTCAAGAAAAGACATAAATCGTTTCACTGGACGGAAGAGGCTAAGAAGAGTTTCAATTTATTGAAACGAAATATTACAGAGCAACCAATTTTGGTGTTGCCAGATTTTCAGAAGACATTTCAGGTGAAATGTGATGCAAGCGGGTTTTCCATAGGAGCGGTCTTGAGTCAGGAAGACAGGTCGTTTGCATATTTCGTTGAGAAGTTGAATGAAGCAAAAGAGAAATAATCCACATATGATAAAGAGTTCTATGCCATCATACAGGCATTGAAGAAATGGAGGCACTATTTGATTCCAAAAGAATTTGTTTTATATAGTGATAATCATGCATTACAATTTGTGACTAAACAGGAAAAGTTGAATCAGAGGCATGTTAAATGGGTTGAATACATGCAAAATTTCACTTTTGTGATAAATCATATTTCTGGTACTGCTAACAAAGTTGTTGATGCTTTGAGCAGGAAGTGTTTGCTGCTGCAGGAGTTCAAGGTCAAGACTTTAGGCTTTGATGATCTGAAGGACATGTATGCAGGTGATGCAGATTTTGCAGAGGCTTATGAAGCAGCTGAGAATCCAGTTCTCAGAGACAGAAGCCAGTGGATAGAGTATGTGATCCAGGATGGATTGTTGTTCAAAGGCAATCAACTGTGTATTCCAAATTGCTCCATGAGGGAGAACTTGTTGAAGGAGAAGCACAATGGAGGATTGGCTGGACATTTTGGCCATGATAAGACATTTGCAAAGTTGAGTGAGTCATACTTTTGTCCAGGGATGCGGTCATAAGTCAATAATTTTGTGGATAGATGTAGAATTTGCCAGCATTCAAAGGGAAGGAAGAAGAATGCAAGATTTCTATCAACCATTACCCATACCTGAGAGGCTGTGGGATGAAATCAGCATGGATTTCGTATTGGGATTGTCGAGGACACAAAGAGGTGTTGATTCCATATTTGTGGTATTTGATAGGTTTTCTAAGATGGCTCACTTCATTCCATGCCAGAAAACTGGTGATGCGACTCACATCACAAATTTGTTTTTCAAAGAGATTGTTCGACTCCATGGATTGCCGAAGAGCATAGTCTCGGACAGAGACAAAAAATTCATAGGGAATTTATGGAGAACATTGTGGAAGAAGATGGGGACTAATTTGATGTTTAGTTCTGCTTATCACCCTCAGACAGATGGGAAGACAGAGGTGGTCAACAGAATTCTGGGAGACTTGTTGAGAAGCTTGGTGACAGAGCACCATAGCAGTTGGGATAGCATATTACCACAAGTAGAGTTTGCTTACAATGATTCAGTGAACAGGAGCACAGGAAAAATCCCATTTCAAATTGTATATGGAATGAAACCAAGAGGAGTTTCTGAACTGAGGGATTCAGAACAGGCTGATACTAGCAGTGCTAGTGCAGGAGAATTCGCTGAAGTGCTGAAGGAACTTCACAGCCAGGTGAAGGAGCGACTATTAAAGTCAAGTCAGGAGTACAAGCACAGAGCAGATCAGCATCGGAGACAACTTTAGTTTGAAGTTGGTGATCTGGTTTTGGCACATTTGAGGAAGGAAAGGTTCCCTAGAGGAACATACAACAAGCTGAAGATGAAGAAGATTGGGCCATGCAACGTCTTGAAGAAAATGGGACATAATGCTTATGAAATCGAGTTACCAGATGGGATCGAAATTTCTCTGACATTTAATGTTTCAGATTTATATCCATACAGAGCTGATGAAGCAGGAGTAGAAGGTGATGATCAACCATAGGTCCAGTGGCAAAAGCAGATGCTAGTTGTAGAAAAGCTACAGATGGAACAGATACTGAATAAAAGAGTGGGTAAGAAAACCAGGAGGAAAGAATACTTTGAATATTTGGTCAAGTGGAAGGGACATCCATTTGAAGATGCCAGCTGGGAGACTGAAGAAGAAATCCTGAAGCATGGACATACCGTGCAGGAGCTCATGGACAGGAGCCCATGCAAATTTTCAAGCGAGGGAATATGATGCAGGAGCATCCCTCACGACAAGAAAAATCAACGTGGAAGCAGAAGACAGTTGTAAGACGTCCAACGCAAGCTTTTGATTTTTTAAATTTTCTCTTGAAGTTGATGCACTGAATATAAATGAGATCATTTAATTTAGGCTCCTTGGTAAAAATGTAATCAGACCTCGAGCCATACGCTCTCATATGAAGTAGATGGAGGCATTTATAGTGGTAGATGCAGGTAGATAGAATTAAATTCTTAGATTAGACAGTTCTAGAAAGAAGGAGGGAAACCAGATATAGACACCCTCATTTGTATCATTGTAACATTAGCTAGCATAAATCAGAGTAGGGAAGAGCATAGGAGAATAGCAGAAGAGTTGTAGAAGACACCCATGTATAGATCTTTAATTAATAGAAGAAGTTGATTCAGATTCATGGCTGTTGTGTTATTCTCTGTTTATGTGTGTTGAATGCTCTGCTTATGAATATTACTTCCTGTTATGCATTTGTTATTATTCTATGTGTATGATTTCATGGATTAAGATCGAAATATGAGAGGGAGTGAGGTGAGTTACAATTATTTCTCCTTTGAGCGAGGATTCTTGCAGGGGGTGCATTTGAAGTCGTCCGCAAGGAGTGCGTTGACAGAAGGCTCGGGAGTTAAACTCTTGTTCTCAAACACTCAGAAGTGAAAGTGAGTTGTTGAAGATATGGAAGGAGTGCGCAGGCTAAGGAGAGTCTTAGTCATGACACTGAGCGAAGCATTGAAGGACTGCTACTAAGGGCATACGCAGAGTCAAATAAGCTCGAACAGCTGAAGTGTTCGCAGGCTTGCCGCAAGGAGTGCGTGCAAAGAACCTCATTGAGGTTGAAGCGATCTGATAAAGCTCAGGAAGGATAGGCTTCTGAGTCACTGAATATCAATGTAGGTCAGTGTAACATGAAGTCAGAAAGAAGCGTCGCAGGTTGACAAAGCGGTGAAAGAATCTCGTGAGGAGATACTTCTTTCATTTCACGGATTTCACGAGGAAGAACGGAAGGTCGAAACCTCCTAAGGAGATTTCGTGAGATTCTGAGGATCGTTAGATCTTGCAGAGGTGCAAGGAGGTTACGACGCGAAGGTCCGAGGAGTTTGAAACTCAGGAGAGGCAGGGTCGTTGGTTCAGAATCACAGGAGCCATCGGATCTACACGTGGTCTCGTGTCTCGAGGACTCATGATTTGAAGCCCAAAAGATGTGAAGCCAGAGTGGCAAGGTTGCGAGACGCGATAAGATCATAGTCGTTCATTGTGGAGGACACGTGTAAGGGGATCCTCATCTCGCAGACTCGGACGTTGGAGGATAGAAACGGAAACCTTTGGTTTCACGAGTGGTGAGGTGGCAAGACATTAGAAGCCATCCATCTGAAGGGACAGGTGGCAGAGATCTATGATCTCGCGAACTCGGGAGTTCGCAGGGTGAAAGTCCAAGAATTGGGCATTCAAAGTCACGAGGCGCGAGGATGTGAAGCGGTGAGAGGATCATAGCCATCCAAAAAGGAGGATAGGTGTCAGAGATCGAGAGATCTCACGAACTCGGGAGTTTGCAGGATAAATACCCAAGTATTGGGTATTCAAAGTCACGAGGCGCGAGGATGCGGGGCAACAAAGGAGCGAGAAAATCACAGTCGTCCATCTGAGAGGACAGGTGGCAGAGATCAGAGATCTCGTGAACTCGGGAGTTCGCAGGGTAAAGGCACAAGTATTGGGTGTGAAAAGTCGCGAGACATGAGGACACGAGGCGATGAAGGAGCGAGAGGATCATAGGTGTCCATATGAGGAGGATAGGTGGTAGAGATTAGGGATCTCGCGCACTCGGGAGCTCGCAAGCTGAGAGTCCAAACACTGACTACTCAAAGTCGCGAGGCCGCGAGTAGCGAGGGAAGGATAGCCGTTGGATCCGGATCACGAGAGGACTATTGGATTTGCGTGAGGGATCGTATCTCAGGACCTCGCAAGAAAAGGTTTGAGAGTTTGGTTACGGGGATCGCGAGGTCACGTGATAGCGATATCCCGACAGCTGGAGCAGTGTGGGCCATAGAGGAGCGTGAGTGGAATACAAGTGTCACCAGGGATTCACGAGTCACGAAGTGCCGAGGAGCCGAGACTCCTGTGGACGCTGAGTCGCGAAGTGCCGAGGGGTCGAGATTCTTGTGGACACATGGTAGAGTATAAGGTGGGACCACACATCTCAGGTACTCGTGAACTTGGAGGGTGAAAACTCAACGGTTCAACCGGTGAGGTCGCGAGGTTGCGAGATTGCGAGGGGCGCTAACAATTGAGCCCAGCCCACGGTTGCATGAGGAAGGAGCTATACCCGTATCACAGATCGGGTATCGAAAGATTTGAAAGGAAGAGTTTGGAGGCTTGAGTCATGAACTCGCGAGATAGCAAGGTTTGGCTGACCTTGGAAGAAGATTGTTGTGGGTGCATATTTCCCAATAGGGAAATAGAAGAACCTTCAAGTTCTTCGGGCTGAGGAGAAGAAGGTAATGTGGGAGAGGACATTCCCTGGGTGAGGAGCACACCTACGTCACTGTAACATCCATTCCATCAGCTTGGATCCTTGATTCAGGTGCATCGAACCATATGGTTGCATCAAAAGATGAATTTTCCTCCATTGAAGAAAGCACCAGATCCCCAATTTACTTGGGAGATGCCACACCCGCAAAGGTGTGCGGAGAAGGAATTGTTGATATTGAAGGGGGATGCTTCACAAATGTGCTTCATGTACCCTTGATGTCTGCAAATCTTCTCTTGATATCTCATATCACTCATTCTGGCTCTAGAAGGAAGGTGGATTTCACTCCAGACTCCGCAGTGATTGTCGACATTTCCACAGGCTCACAGCTTGCACATGGAATTGCAGATCACAGTTCTCGTTTGTATTTCTTCTCCCACTTTGTTCCTAAATATATTAGCACTATATTTATGTCAAAATATAATGTTATCAGTAGGTTATGGCATGAAATATTCGGCCATCTAAACTATAAGTACTTGCATCAACTCAGCAAGGAAAACATGGTAGAAGGATTGCCAGCTATTAAATTCACAAGCGGTGTATGTCAAGGATGCATTCTTGGCAAGCATCCAGAGAAAAAGTTTGAAAAAGGAAAGGCACAGAGAGATTCTTCACCTCTTAGGCTGATTCACAGTGACATTACGGGCCCATTCCCATAGCCTGCAATCAGTATACAACTACAACACACAGTGCCATATACACCACAGTAGAACAGTGTTGTGGAGAGGAAAAAATGGTCCTTAAAAGAGATGGAAAATTGTATGCTACAGTCAAAATCATTAGCTCCAAATCTATGGGCTGAAGCTATTAATTGTGTAGTAGAAATTCAGAACTGATTTCCTCACAAATCAGTCAAAGGCACCACTCCTTTTGAATGTTGGACCGGTAAGAAACCGAAAGTGTCGCACTTTCGTATTTTTGGTTCACGAGCATGGGCTCACATTCCGACAGGTAAGAGGAAGGCCTTGGAGCCTCAAAGTGTTGAATGAATATTTGTTGGATATACTAAAGGTGTCAAAGGATATATATTTCTAGACTCTCATACTGAAAATTTCATTCTAGCTCGAAGTGTGAAGTTTGAAGAAGAACACTGCATGATTTTTCAGAAGACCCTATCGAGGAACCACTTGTTGTCACTGATGAGGAGGAGTCAGAAACTTCTTCGAGCACTTCAAAAAATCCATTAGATAATCCTTTCAGGTCTGATATAGAGGATGAGGAGCAGGTCATGGCTGCTCCAACTCAGTTGCCAACTTGGGCAGAGAAAACCCTACAAGATGCGGGTGAACTAGTCGATGATCCTGCGGATACAAGAAGGACTAGATCACAGTTTTTTGGGGCTCCTCAAGCCTTGGCTTCCACAGAACCTTTGTTTCCCATACATTGCTATATTTCACTTGGTTTATATCCAAAGTAACACTCTTAGTTTTCATACATCTTCACCAATTCCTTCAATGAAAAAAAAAATTCAGAACTAAGAGCTATGCTTGGAGTGGTGGAGACAACTGAGTAGGTCACTTTTGGCCACTCAGAATTTTTTTTTCCTCTTTTGGGGGGGTGGGTTTTCCCATGAGGTTTTCAATCTTTCCTCCTTTCATGAGGAATTATTTTATGTAATGAGTACCTAAAATGGCCAAGTTGTCGGGACTCAAATTTTTTGTCATTACAGTTAGGCTTTACGGGGGGTGTTGGAGCATATCCCTAACTTACATTAGTTTATACCTAGATTATACTCCTAGATATTGGTTAATATATTCATTTACACTTTATTTCACCTAATTTGGCCACATAGAGAATAAGGGTGCCTCATCCCTAGATTTTAGGGAAAACCGCTAATTTTAGATCAAGACTTAACTCCCGGTTCATGATTTTCTTGATTTTTCCTGATTTTCTTGATTTATTCATGATTTATTCCAAATCCCCCATGAAAAAACCCATCTATTATTAGGGAATGTGCACCTCCTCTTTGAGTGAGATATTTATTCCTTAATTAATGATTTTTTTCGTTACTATTATTAGTAACTACTATTTCGGGTCAGTTAAGTGAGTTGGAACTGCTTCTCTTGTCAGTTAAGTGAGCTTAAGTGAGATAATGTGCATCACTTGACTCTTGTGGACATTATTGAGTGTGTGAAATGTATCTTTAGTGGTATAGTTCGAACTATGTGGTCTCCCTTAGCTTATGACACCTATTTTAGCTATTTCTAGCTTTTTTGACTAGAATTTCTATGTTGGAAATTCTATATATTTAACTCCTCTCTTTTTTTTGAGGATGGTTGCTCATGTATATTCATTTTTGATTAATATAATTCTCTGATTTATGGAGAAAAAACTTTTTCTCATCTCTTGAATATCAGAAAATTGTTTGTGTTCAATTTTACTAGAATTCTAGATCTATCGGGGTTTCTACAGGAATTCTACATATACAAGTTGTCAGATAGAAAGTATTTGAGGAGGAAACTAACCTCCCCATGGAGAAAGAAGAGGATGAATGGACTGAACCTCTTCAAAAATTGCACGGATGTTACAATATCAATGCTGATGAAGATGATGATCCTAGGAATGTGAACATCACAGAAACAGAAGGACAGAGAGATGTAGAAGGATTGGGAATTGAACTACCTTTCATTGGACAACCGATCAAAATAAAGAAAGTTAATATTGGAATATAGCAAGCACGTAAGATTTCTAATGTTGGAGATTACTGGGATGATGCCACCATTGATAAGATCACATAACTACTACATGACTACCAGGACTTGTTCCCAACCAAGTTCACTAATATGAAGGGCATAAAAGGGCCCACAGGAGAGATGAAGATCCCCTTGAAGCCAAATTCTAGGCTAGTTAAGAATATACCCTACATATTGAATCCCAAATATAAGAAGAAAGTGAAGATTGAACTAGACAGGATGTTGGAAGCAAGAATCATAGAACCTATGGAAGAGTCAGAATGGATTAACCCTATAGTGGATCAATATAAGAAAACATGAGAGATCGGGATCTGTGTAGATCTCATGAAGTTGAATGATTTTTGTTTGCATGACCCATTCCCTACACCATTTACAGATGAACTGCTAAATAATGTAGGGGATCAAGAATTTTACTCTTTCATAGATGGATTTTCAGGTTATCACCAGATCAGTATTGTCAAGGAAGATCGCCACAAGACCACATTTGAAACAAAATGGGGATTCTACAAGTACACAATGATGCCTTTTGGATTGAAGAATGAACAAACCATATTTTCTTGGGTGGTGGTTGAAGCATTCAAGGAGTTTTTACATAAATGTTTGGAAGCATATTTCGATGATTGGACTATTTTTAGCTTATTACAAAACCATATTGAATGTTTAAGACTAGTGTTGGATAAGTGCAAGCAATGTCAGATTTCCCTGAACCTGAAGAAGTACAACTTCTTTTCACACTTTAGAGTGATGTTAGGGAATATTGTGTGTAAGAAGGGGTTGCTAGTAGATCCATCCAATATTTCCATTATTGTTGATCTACCCCCCCTACCTCAATCAGACAACTGCGCACTGCACTCGGACATATTGGATACTACAGGAACTTCATTAAGGGCTATGCACAGATTAAAAAACTTATGGAGAAGTTATTAAAGAAATATTGTAAGTTTCAATGGACAACAAAATGTTAGTAGAGCTTCAACACACTGAAACAGAAAATGGTTACTGCGCCTATTCTGGTTTTCCCAGATTAGAGCAAGGAATTTCATGTGCATGTCGATGCTTCATCTATTGCACTAGGATTTGTGTTAGCACAACCAGGAGCAAGAGATATTGACCATCTGTTATCCTTTGCTAGCAGGAAGCTATCTACAACTGAGATAAAATACACTACCACTAAGAGAGAAGGTTTAGCCATGGTGTACACGCTCTAGAAGTTTCGACACTACTTGTTGGGAGGACATTTTAAGATGTTCACTGATCACTCTGCGTTAAAATACCTAGTCAAAAATCTAGTGTTGGGGGGAAGGATATGTAGATGGTTACTTTTATTACAGAAATATGATTTTGAAATAGTGTTCAAGCCAGGGAGAATGAACAAGGGACCTGACCACTTGTCTAGGTTGGAGCATGGAGATGAACCTACTAGTTTGGAGGATACACTACCAGATGCACAATTGTTGGTCATCGTAAGGGTTGATGATCACTTTGTTGAGATAGTCTAGTTCCTATAAATAGGAATGGAACCTCGCGCATACACAATCATTCAGAAGAAACAACTGGTAGTTCGCAGTGTAAATTTTTTACTTATAGCTACACAGATATACAAAATGGGACCTGATGAGATCCTGAGGAGATGTGTTATGGAGGTAGAGAGGCCATTGGTTCTGGAAGAATCACATGAAGGTATCGCAGGAGGACACTATGCAGGGAAATAAACAACACAAAAGTTTCTTAGAGCTATCCTTTGGTGGCCTACCCTACATAAAGATGATAAGGAATATTATAAATCTTGCGATGTATGCCAAAGAGTTGTGAATCCTTCCAGAAGAGATGAGATGCCTTTAGAACCACAACTAACTTTATAGGCATTTGATAAATTGGCCATTGACTTTGTGGGACCTATTAACCCACCAGGAAAATGCATAGGAGCTAGATACATCATCATTGCGACAATGTATTTGACTAGATGGGTAGAAGCAAGAGAAGTGAAGGACTGTAGTGCAACTACAGCTGCACAATTTATATTTGATGATATCATAACTAGGTTTGGATTCCCGAAGACCCTGATGAGAGATCAAGGTACACACTTTATTAATAATACTATTGAAGATTTGAATCAGGAATTTGAAGTCCACCATCAGAAGAGTACCCCCTACCATCCACAAATGAATGGGACAGTCGAAACTTCCAACAAGATATTGGAAACAACGCTGATGAATATTTTCAATGTGAATAGGGATGATTGGGATTTGAGAGTACCAGCAGTGCTATGGGCCTATCGAACTACTTGCAAGAATATGATAATGCAGACTCTCTTTAAGTTGGTGAATGGTCTAGAAGCAATTGTCCCTATGGGCTATTTGGTTCCTAGTCTCAGAATTGCAGCATTCACAGATATGGATGCCACTGTCATTGTTCAAGAGAGGCTTGTGAAGTTGGTATAACTAGAAGAAGAAATATTTATTGCAGGATTCCATCAGCAGGTACAGAAGGAATGAGAAAATGCCTACCATGAGAGACATATCAAGAAGAAATCCTTTAAGCAAGGAGATCTGGTATTGGTATATGACAAAAAATTCATGAAGCATCTAGGGAAGTTCAAGAAACATTGTCTTGGGCCATATGAGGTTTTTTATGTTACAGAAGGATAAGTTTCACAGTTGAAGACACTGAATGGAGAGTGGAAGGAAGGTTTAGTGAATGGGATCCGGTTGAAATTATACTATGACAACCAGCTGCCTCCCAGCTCTTAGTAAAAGAATGAGAATAAGGGTCTAGGTACCAGGTGCAGTTGAAACTAGGTACCAGACACAGAAAAGACAGTCTATACAGGGTGGACAGGGGCAGAGTAGAAAGCACAGGCTTCCCCATGTAGTCTAAAGATGAAGAAAAATAGAAGGTTCAAACCTAAAGTACCTTGGGACGAGTCACATGTGAGTGTTGGGGGCCTGTTGGCCATTGGTTATGGAAGGTTGTGAATATTAAGGAAATAAGCGTGAAGTGTGAACTTCACATAAGACAAGCTGACTAAGATTGGGTCGAAGTGGCCAAAAGAGCAGAAAAGATAGAGCGAAGTAAGAGAAATCGATTTGTTGAACAAGAAGATCAAGGAAGACATATCAGCAAGGAACATGGATCGTGGACAACTCAGCAAGAGGAAAATGCCACCAATGGATGTTTTGGAGAATCTCACAGGAAAGAAGGAAAGATGGGTTGGTGAAGCCCTGAAAACGCAGGTCAAGTTGACCTAGGGTTTTATACATCTAGGGTTTTGGTATTTAGGGTTTTGAAAACTAGGTTTCGGCCTAAGGTTTTCCAAGAGTCATTGTAATGTATAAATAAAGGTTAAGAGGAACTGGTATGGGTTTGATTATGCTATGATGAGTGATTGTTGTTATTGTTGAGAGAGAAGTCTGTGTTGTAATATCTTCATCTAGGTGCGAAGATCAACCCTACAGCTGGGTGCACAGGGAGGGGAGAGAAGAAGAGAAAGAAAGAGACGTCTGCAAGCTAAGAGCGTAGATAGAACTGTATGATTTCATCTAATATATTATAAAGTGTAGTTATGTGGATGTAGCCCTAGAGAGAGGGTGAACCGAATATACCTTGGCATTAGGTGAGATTGTTGTTGATTATCTCTGTCATTTGATATGTTGTTATAGTGTTGTTTCGTTAGATATGAGATATATTGTGTGAAGTAGGATTAAGTCAGTAAAGAATAACTAGATCTGTGTGTGTGAGTTTCCCTGGATCCACTTTGTATTTCCTATGGTTGTAGACACCTGTGTCCTGCAACTCCCTATCACTACTTCGGGTGAGACTTTATCTACTTCACAGGTGTTGCTGAAAGGGCCAGTAGAAAGGGCTTGTTGGTGCATTGTTATATTTGAAACCTGTGTCTGCCCCTATGCCAACACCCCTTGTGGTAGTAGCTGACATGGGATTATGAGGACTCCCTGACGAAGTAGCAACATTTTCTTCCATGACTTCTTGTAAGACTATCTGATGCTCGTAAGGTCTCACCCTCGGAGGGGAAAATTGTACTAAGATTGGTGTCGAAAAGTCAGTGATCAAAGGGTTGGTTGGACTAAGAGCTTCCTCTCCAAGTTTAGAAATAGTAGGTTCCTCCGGAGTCCAGTAATATCCTCTCGGAGTTGTCTCGGGCACAGTTTCTTGTGGCCCAACCGCTTAGAATGACCCTTGTTGGTCAATTCTTCACTGTAATGGTGGCGACAGTGGCTATAATGAAACCAGTGGTAGGCCCTGAAGCCTTCGCGGCCATTAGAGCCCTTGATCTTCCACTTTGTGAAAATATCAACAACATAGTAAGGCTTTAACTATAATTTAAAACCAAGCACACACTAGAAAAATTCCTATAAGATAAACCAAGAAAACCACTATCTAGTAGGAAGAAAAGTTACACCATCCAACACTAGAGAAAATTACTAGTGCAAGTGCAAATCGAACATGGAAGCACCCTCTAGGTATACTCTAAAAAGTGTGACCCGACATCTTCCCTAAGTACCGCGATATACCCCCGCAGTCACCTTTGTAAGTCCCTAGAATATAGGAAACTAAGTCACCTGTGTAAGTCCCTACAATACAATCAACAGTCGAGTGAACCACAATGAGCAGGATAACAAGTACAAAACCTACCAAGGGTATCGAAAGAAAGTGGTTTGGAAGACAATAGAGGATATCGAACAGATTCAAGGTCCACAAAGATCCATAGGCAATTGCAAGCGATATTATTCCCATGACAGATCCTTAATATGTGTTCCCCACTATGTTTATTTTGGCTTTGGAGGGGTTATCTCCACTTCCTTTCCTCACGCGACCTCGTGTTTATCCCGTATGTTAGAGGGGGGTCCCGGATAAATTTAACATCACTGGACTTTAACACTCCCTAGATCTGACTCCAATGTTTGTTTAACGGCCTTGAAGAGTTTCCTCTCCAACCTAATTCAAGGCCCTAACCCTAAACTAGTTGGTTGGCCCTACAAACATAAATTATACTTAATTTTAGATTTATCATTCATTTTAATGGCTTGATTAACTCAAAGGATATGGCAATGGAACTAGTGATGTTATGAGAGATGAAAAGAGGAGAAAAAGATGAAACTATGAAAGCAAAATTACTTCTAGTCAAAAGTAAATATTTACAACTAACTCTTTGTAACCAACTTTTCTTTAACTAACTTTTTCCAAGATCTTTAACAAGAAGACCTAAAAATAAATTTCACTTGACTACAATCTACTTAAGTTTCAAGAAATCAGTAAAGAACTTAAAAAATGAACTCTTTTTTCTTTATAGTAAAATAACTAGCTCCAACTACTTTACCAAACTGAAAATGAATGTTTTTTTTTTTTTAATTGCTTCAAATAGAAAAACTGAGATAATTTTTTTTTCTCTTTTTTCAAAGCAAATGAAAGGGGTAAAAATAACAACAAGACAAGACTAACACATATCCACTGTGGATCGCAAGGAATCAAAAAAGAAACCAAATAGGCAGATCATTCATTCAAAGACTCACTTAAAACCATTTCAGAAGTAAACACAAGTAACTTCAAAAATAAAACTAAACTGAATTCTAACCCAAGCTATGGATGTAAAAACAGAGATTCTGAACTATATCAAGAAACCCTGAGAAGTACAAAACTCAATCAGGAAATAGGTTGGATGCCTCTTTTTCAAAAAAAATTTCTTGAACCATGTACGTTATTGTTGCATCAACACCCTGCATATGTATGCAGGATGTTTACTGAGCAGGGCACGCATGTACGTGGGATGACCCAAAGTAGGGCCTGTACACCTCTGTACTTCCTTTAAAAGGAAATAAAACAGACAATATTATAGGGCAGGGAGAACTGGTATGGAACCAAAAGGTCACCATAATCCCTTAAAAGACTCATGAGACTCAACAGAAACTCAAAAGGCAGAAAAACCAATCAGACAACTGAAAATACCCTAAAACCCTAGAGGCTTCCCCAACATGGTTGCCAATTATTCTAGTGGGAAAAACACCCTTATGACTACACCATGGTTTAGAATGTAGGTAGATCAATTAGACGTATAAAATTGAACTACTTCTCTAAACTACCCCAAACATACCAAAACTCATACAAGAAAATGAACTCATATCCCTAAGTCCAATTCATTTCAGCAACCTGCAAGAATTATTCACCAATTTCAAATCCCTCCTCATTGAACTTAATGCATGTGGAGTCACGAAAGGGGAAGAACAACTCATCCTTTCAATTCTCTTGAAACTAGGCCCTGAATATTCCATATTTGTGTCGTCTTTTCAAGCATCTAAATTGACTCAGGAAAAATGAAAAATGCCTCCATTGAATGATTTCATTGCATCATTGACTCAAGATAAAGATAATTTATTCCAAATGGGTTCCATCAAGTGTTCCAAGAACCAAGAACTTGCGACTACCGATGCTCCAAAGAGAAGTGGAAAAGACAAGGAAAAAGGAATGGGTAAATTTCCTGAATCGAAGAAGGAGAGATTAGCACAATCTTCAGAGAACTCTTTTGAGCCTAAGGATAAGAATAAGAAGAAGGAAAGAACACTTTTCAGCTACTCTTCCAAATTTTTTCATCCCGAATAAAATTGCATGAGGAAGACTATCGATGAGACAGCTAAGCAATTGCAGCAGCACAATCTCACGGTGCCCGAAAATGCAAAGAAGAAAGATGATAACAGAATAGAAGGGAGAGCACAAGATGGTAAATATTTAATGACTATAACATCCACTCCATCAGCTTGGATACTTGATTCAGGTGCATTGAACCATATGGCTGCATCAAAAGATGAATTTTCAACAGGATCTAACCCGCAGATCGGGTTAGATCCTNCATCCATCGAAGAAAGCACCAGATCCCCAATTTACTTGGGAGATGCCACACCCACAAAGGTGTGCGGAGAAGGAATTGTTGATCTTGAAGTGGGCTGCTTCAAAAATGTTCTTCGTGTACCCTCACTGTCCACAAATATTCTCTTGATATATCAGATCACTCATTCTATCTCTGGAAGGAAGGTGGAGTTCACTCCGGACTCCCTAGTGATTACCGACATTTCCACAGGCTCACAGCTTCCACATCGAATTGCAGATCACGGTTCTCATTTGTATTTATTCTCCCACTTTGTTCCTAAATATATTAGCACTATATTTATGTCACAATCTAATGATATTAGTAGTTTATGGCATGAAATATTTGTCCATCTAAACTATAAGTACTTGCATCAACTCAGCAAGGAAAACATGGTAGAAGGATTGCCAGCTATTAAATTCACAAGCGGTGTATGTCAAGGATGCATTCTTGGCAAGCATCCAGAGAAAAAGTTTGAAAAAGGGAAGGCACAGAGAGATTATTCACCTCTTAGGCTGATTCATAGTGAAATTACAGACCCATTCCCATAGACTTCAATCAGTATACAACTACAACACACAATGCCATATACACCACAGCAGAACGGTGTTGCGGACAGGAAAAACTAGTCCTTAAAAGAGATGGAAAATTGTATGCTACAGTCGAAATAATTAGCTCCCAAGCTATGGGATGAAGATATTAATTGTGTAGTGGATATTCAGAACTGATTTCCTCACAAATCACTCAAAGGCACCACTCCTTTTGAATGTTGGACCGGTAAGAAACCGAAAGTGTCGCACTTTCATATTTTTGGTTCACGAGCATGGGCTCACATTCCGACGGATAAGAGGAAGGCCTTGGAGCCTCAAAGAGTTGAATGCATATTTTTTGGATATACTGAAGGTGTCAAAGGATATATATTTCTAGACTCTCACACTGAAAAGTTCATTCTAGCTCGAAGTGTGAAGTTTGAAGAAGAATCACTACATGATTTTTCAGAAGACCCTGCCAAGGAACCGCTTGTTGTCACTGATGAGGAGGAGTCAGAAAATTCTTAGAGCACTTCAAAACATCCATAAAAGAATAATTTCAGTTCTGATACAGAGGATGAGGATCAGGTCATGGCTACTCCAACTCAGTTGCCAACTTGGGCAGAGAAAATCCTGCAAGATGCGGGTGAACTAGTCGGTGATCCTGTGGATACAAGAAGGACTAGATCACAGTTTTTTGGGGCTCCTCAAGCCTTGGCTGCCACAGAAACTTTGTTTCCCATACATTTCTATATGTCACTTGTTTCAGATCCAAATTCACACTCTGATGTTGCGTACATCTTCACCAAGTCCTTCACTGAAAATAAATTTTCAGAACTGAGAGCTATGCTTGGAGTGGTCGAGACAACTGAGTAGGTCACTTTTGGCCACTCAACATTTTTTTTCCTCTTTTTTTTCTTTGGGGGGGTTCCCACGAGGTTTTCCCTCTTTCCTCTTTTCATGAGGAATTCTTTTATGTAATGAGTACCTAAAATGGCCAAGTTGTCGGGACTCAAAGTTTTTGTCATTATAGTTAGGCTTAAGGGGGGGTGTTGGAGCATATCCCTAACTTACATTAGTTTATACCTAGATTAGACTCATAGATATTGGTTAATATATTCATTTACACTTTATTTCACCTAATTTGGCCACATAGAGAAGAAGGGCACCTCATCCCTAGATTTTAGGGAAAACTGCTAATTTTAGATCAAGACTCAACTCCTGGTTCTTGATTTTCTTGATTTTTCCTGATTTTCTTGATTTATTCATGATTTATTCCAACCCCCCCATGAAAAAACTCATCTATTATTAGGGAATTCACACCTCTTCTTTGAGTGAGATATTTATTCCTTAATTAATGATTTTTTCCGTTACTATTATTAGTAACTACTATTTCGGGTCAGTTAAGTGAGTTGGAACTGCTTCTCTTGTCAGTTAAGTGAGATTAAGTGAGATAATGTGCATCACTTGACTCTTGTGGACATTATTGAGTGTGTGAAATGTATCTTTAGTGGTATAGGTCGAACTATGTGGTCTCCCTTAGCTTATGACACCTATTTTAGCTATTTCTAGCTTTTTTTTACTAGAATTTCTATGTTGGAAATTCTATATATTCACCTCCTCTATTTTTTTTGAGGATGGTTTCTCATGTATATTCATTTTTTATTAATATAATTCTCTTATTTATGGAGAAAAAACATTTTCTCATCTCTTTAATATCATCAAATTGTTTGTGTTCAATTTAACTAGAATTCTAGATCTATCGGGGTTTCTGCAGGAATTCTACATATACAAATTGTCAGATAGAAAGTATTTGAGGAGGAACCTAACCTCCCCATGGACAAAGAAGAGGACGAATGGAATGAACCTCTTCAAAAACTACACAGATGTTACAATATCAATGTTGATGAAGATGATGATCCTAGGAATGTGAACATCACAAAAATAGAAGGACGGAGAGATGTAGAAGGATTGGGAGTTGAACTACCTTTCATTGGAAAACCGATCAAAATAAAGAATGTTAATATTGGAATATAGTAAGCACGTAAGCTTTCTAATGTTGGATATTACTGGGATGATGCCACCATGGATAAGATCACATAACTACTGCATGACTACCAGGACTTGTTCCCAACCAAGTTCACTAATATGAAGGGCATAAAAGGGCCCATAAGAGAGATGAAGATCCCCTTGAAGCCAAATTCCAGGCTAGTTAAGAAGATACCCTACATATTGAATCCCAAATATAAGAAGAAAGTGAAGATTGAACTAGACAGGATGTTGGAAGCAAGAATCATAGAACCTGTGGAAGAGTCAGAATGGATTAGCCCTATGGTGGATCAATATAAGAAAACATGAGAGATCAGGATCTGTGTAGATCTCATGAAGTTGAATGATTCTTGTTTGCATGACCCATTCCCTACACCGTTTACAAATGAAGTGCTAAATAATGTAGGGGGTCAAGAAGTTTACTCCTTCATAGATGGATTTTCAGGTTATCACCAAATCAGGATTGTCAAGGAAGATCGCCACAAGACCACATATGAAACAAAATGGGGATTCTACCAGTACACAATGATGCCTTTTGGATTGAAGAATGAACCAGCCATCTTTTCTTGGGTGGTGGTCGAAGCATTCAAGGAGTTTTTACATAAATGTTTGCAAGCATATTTCGATGATTGGATTGTTTTTAGCTTATTACAAAACCATATTGAATGTTTCATACTAATGTTGGATAAGTGCAAGCAATGTCAGATTTCCCTAAACCTGAAGAAGTACATCTTCTTTTCACACTTTGGAGTGATGCTAGGGAATATTGTGTGTAAGCAGGGGTTGCTAGTAGATC
>JASDQU010243318.1:60324-76949 GCA_032191745.1 Picea mariana | reverse complement strand
CTACAGGAGATTCCTGACCCCCTCGACCATTCTTCCTTTAATGGTGGGGGGAGTGTCTGGAATGAGGTAGTTTTTCTGGCGAGCCCTGTCCCAATGTGTCATCCATCCATTGCATCAAACATCCTCCACTCTATACCACTTGCTGCTTACCACCCTTCCAACTTACCACCTCAAGGGGGGTCCGCAATAGTGGTATTGGGAGGGACACTTGTCACCTCTAGGTTATTTCGAACCTCCTCCTCCCAATACCACTTACCACCTCAAGGGGGGTCCATAATACTACTTACCTCTCTAAAACCGCCCTCCCCTATTTTCACAAAACCGTTGTTTTTCCATTTTTGACACCTTGTCTTACGAAGCGGATTCTGGGCAAACGAAGATGAAAGTTTAAAAACCAAAAGAGGTTTTTGTTCATCACAGGCTGAAGAACAAAAAAATTTCTCCTATTTTGCACAAGTGCCACCATTTGGGAGAATCAAAACTTTCTTTTAGCCTCATTTTTCGGATTTTTGGTTTTCCTGTTACAATCCCGATTTTGCGGGAGCTATTACGACAAGCTGGAGGCGAATTTGGAAAAACCATAGGTTTTTGTCTAGAACATTCCCTTATACAGTAAAATATTTTGGCTTTTTCCCAGGTGTCATAATTTAAGAGAAACAAATGTCTGAGTGGACCTCGTTTTCACAGAAATTTGACCCGTCTTTCATGGCGGACAGTTCTAGATTTTTGGGGATTTGTGGCTATTTTTGGCCGAGGTGGTTAAATTCAACTTACACAACTTTTTGGGGGATATATCCTATTTATTTAGATGATTTTAATGTAAAAGGGGTTGTTTATCATTAGACCCAAAAAGGCTATTCTCTGAAATTTTTTAGATCCATCAATAATACAAAGGAATTGATGCACATGCCATCAATAATACAAAGGAATTGATGCACATGATTCTTGCGTCTGGACATTGTTGATGTTTTTCTTGCTATGTTAATGTTTTATTACTTTGTTATCACCTTTTTTTCTAATTTCAATTGTTAAAAGGAAGTTAAAGAATAGAATTTACCTCGGGTACTCTGTATCTGGCCTTTTATCAATCTGCATGTTATTCTTTTGATTTTGAGTTAAAGAAATTCTTGAATACTTCTTTACTTAAATGAACCTCTCACATGTTCTATCTTTCCATCACATTTTATCTTAATCGATCCAGTATCTTGGCTATCTCGCCCTGTGAAGAATCCCTTTAAAAGATGTTTATCTGACCTTAAGTTTTGACAGAGACTCCATAGCCCAATGGGATTCTAAAGCAATCATTCATCCAAACAACTCAAATAAAAAACAAACCCTGTTCTGCATAACTAGCCTAATGTCCTATTTCAAACAAATCTAAATTTGACAGAGAGATCCCTCTCTGAGTCTCAGAGGGCTAGATACCTGACTCGAAGTGGTTTTGATGTTGCCTTTGTGACTACCTTTACAGCCTTGGGCAAATTACAGAGTGGTTCCTTGATAATACTTCTTCTATATAAAAAATAGGTAACTCGATCTTTTGCAGATCCTCAAGTGTTCTCTTAGCTTCGACAATGGAGGTACTAATATTAAATATCTATGATTTTCTCTTCTGTTCTTCAATCAAGTGCGTGATCCTTCTGGTCATAAAGTCTTTTAACTCTTGCTTCTTCTGTTCCAAAACTTTCTCTTCTTCTCTTCGTCTGGCCTGTTCTCTATCAATCCAGGGTTTTCCTATGAGAATGGTAAATGGGGCACTGCCTTCAAAAAATTTAATGATCTCAAAGTCTTCCTCTGTTGAAGTTCCATTGACAGTCATAGGTATCTGGGTGAGCCTTCCACATAGGTTTACTAGATTTCCTCTGAAGAAACTTGTTCCTCCTAGGGAAGGGATCATGGAAGGATTCCCTATAGATTCCCAAGTTCTTTCTGGAATAATGTTCACTTGCACTTCTTCATCAAGAGTACAATCAATGTCAAATTCCCCTATTCTTTCTTTGATTTTCTCCTTTTCTTTGAATATCTCTGATAGCCTAACATGTTGGTGGTCATTCAAGGTATCTTTCATCTGTAGCAATATATTTTCTGATTCTTTATGGGTTTCTTCTATAATCTTGGCCTCTTGATCTCCCTCAGGGTTTGCTTGTTCCATATTTAGCTTCTTAAGCCTAGCAATCATTCTAGGGCAATCCAATACTTCATGGTCCATAGCCTTACAACAAAGGAAACTAGGTCTTCTCCTAGGGCATTCTTTAGCAAGATGTCTCGGTCATCTGCAACTATAACAGAGGGTTAATCCTCTCATCCATTTAGATGTTCCCCAACTCCTTCTATACTGTGCACCAAGATCATGGTGGCTAGCCTACACAAAACTTTTTCTAGGATCCCGCATCCACTTGTTAGTCCAGACATTATTTTTATGCATAGGTATAACATATCAATCACTATACTTATCATATCTATTCATATCAAGCTTTCTTTCATCTATTAATTCCCTAGTTTTGAAGCTAGGAAAAAATCTATCAAACATACCTAGATCCATACTTTAGAAACAAAAAATTTCACTTATCTTACTTCTGCAGAGCACAAAGCTTTCAGATCTAAGACTTTTAGCTATTCTTACCTTTATCAAGGCATAAAGCTTACAAATATTACCTTTTTCTTCACATATTTGACTTCTTTTCTTCAGATCTAACCTTTCTTTCTTCAGATCTGACCTCTCTTCTTGGCACAAAGATTCATAGGTCAAACATAATACTTCACACTAGAGCAACAGATTTGCACACAAAGCTTATTGCATGCAAAACTTCTTCTTCTTCAGTTCTCAGTAATCACAGTTCCAGTCCTGGCAACAGAACCATTTGTTGGCATAGGGGCAGACCCAAGGTTCAATGCTCAAGAGCGCACCAACAAAGCCCTAACTATCGACCCTTTCGGCAACACTTGTGAAGCAGATGAAGTCTCACCCAAGGTAGAGGCAGGGGTGGTTGCAAGACTTAGGTGTCTGCAACCTTAGCTGGGACACAGATCTGTGATTATCTTTCTTACAACGCACTTAGCATCAGTTATTCCTTAGCACACATTCATTAATGTACTTCACAGAAGGCACAAATAATCATAGTGAATACTATACTAAGAATGATTTAGTACTTATCCACATAAATATAAGTTAGATTCAACAGATCAAGCACTAAGAAACCCATATATCATATCTAATGTTCATTCATTCATCAACAACACAGAGCATAACTAGGTCTACTTAATCACATCAAGAACTTAGCCAAGAAAGAGATAAATACATAAGAGTGAAGCACAAACCACTATACACACAATTACCATGGTTCACCCCCACCCTGGGGCTACGTCCACAAAGTATTCTTTATATTATATTGGTCAAGCAGTTACAACATAGATCTCTAATGACCCTTAATTTGCACAAGACAAAAGATCTGCGCAACTCACTATATCCTTCTTCCTTGCTCTTCAGCATCAGACTATAACAACCTGCACTTAGCTCTATGATCTCATGCATAGATAACTCTAATATTCATCCAATCACATAGATCCAATTACTAGCACTAAGCTTTCATTCATACATCACATAAATGTACTACATTACTATCTCCTCTTATCTTACTATCTACATTACCTATTTATAGATTACAAAATGGGCCTAAACGTGGGTAAACCCATGGGCCGACATCCCTTTCCCATTACATCAACCCAAAACCCTAAAATGGACCACAAAATAGGTCTTGCTTCCTTATTTTTTGCTTCACGTTGCGCTCCTTCCTTGGCAAGCTGTCGCAGTCCCAAAAGTGGTCAAGTATGACCAAGTACTCTTAAACTTGGTCAAGGGCCAATAGGAACATAGATTATGTTTTTATGCATGATTAATCTGTTTTCCTTTATCTCATACTCCTTTATTTTCTATTGTAAATATCCTTGCTGTAAGTTTTTGTTTACCTATAGGTAATGTTGATCTGTAACAAGATCATCTAAAATTCTGCTGTTCAAGTTTGATTGATGCATACTAACAACAATAGCATGCATGAGATGAACTCTTCTAGTAAGTGCATCGACAACTTTATTCTCCTTTCCCTTGATATGCTTGATATCGAAGTCATATTCACTTAGAAATTCCAACCATCTTGTTTTCTTGGAATTCAAGGTTGGTTGTTCAAAAAGATACTCTAGGCCAATATGTTCTGTCCTTAATTCGAATTTCTTCCCCATGAGATAATGCCTCCACATCCTCAATGCATGAGTAATGGCAACAAGTTCCAAGTCATGGGTGGCATAGTTCCTCTCATTTTTCTTAAGCTTTCCAGACTCATATCCAATGACATGTCCATTTTGCGCGAGGACTCCCCCAAGTCCTTCCTTACATGCATCTGTACATACCACAACACTTTCATTTGGGTCAACAATCTATAACAAAGGTGCACTACTAAGTGATTCCTTCAGTAGATTAAAATTCTTTTCACACTTGAGTGTCCATTCAATTTTAGTTCCCTTCTTTTGAAAATAAGTGATGGGATGAGAAGTCTTAAAGAACCCTACTATGAACCTTTTGTAGTAGCCAGCTAATCCCATAAAATATCTAACGTCTGACACATTTTTGGGTGTTGGTCATCCTCTAATGGATTTGATCTTCTCTGGATATACTGCTATGTCCTTCTCTGAAATAATGTGTCCTGAGTAATGGATATTCTTTTGATTGAAAGAACACTTACTCAACTTTGTATACAACTAATGTTCTCTCAATACTTGCAATACCAGTCTTAAGTGATGCTCATTCTCCTCTTCAGACTTAGAATAGATAAGTATGTCATCCAGGAATACTATGAAAAACTTATCCAAATAATTTCTAAATATGTCATTCATTAAGCACATGAATACATCTAGTGCATTGGTCAGTCCGAATGGCACCACTACAAATTCATAATGCCCATACCTGGTCCTAAAGGTTGTATTATGAATGTCTTCTTCCCTGATTCTAACCTGATGGTATCCTTCCCTTAGGAAAATCTTTGAAAATATCTTTTGTTTTCTTAGTTGATCAAATAGGTCATCAATTCGGGGTAGAGGATACTTGTTCTTTATAGTGTACTTGTTCAACTATCGAAAGTCAATACATAGCCTCAAGGTTCCATCCTTATTTTTGAAAAAACTTACTGGTGCTCCCCAAGGTGAAACAATTGGATGTATGTACCCTTTCTTCAACAATTCCGCCAACTACATTTGTAATTCTTTTAACTATGGTGTTCTCATTTTGTAAGGTGTTTTTGACATCGGGGCAACTCCTGGCACTAAATCAATTGAGAAATCTATCTCCCTTCTCGATGGAAATCTGGGTATTTCTTGGAATACATCTTCAAATTGCTGTAGTACTGAGAAATCTTTGAGGATTGGGCCCTTTGTATTATATGGATCTTCCACATGTGCTACATATAATTGACATCCTTTCCTAAAACATCTTTTTAGTTGTAAGGCTGAAATCTCCTTTACAGAGATGGGTCTTGGAACTCCTTTCATAGTGCTCTATTTTCCATTTTCATCAAGACCTGTAAATGTCTTGTTATGACAATATAGGACAACATTATGCTTTTCCAACCAATCCATTCTAATCAAAATATCATAAGACCCCAATGGTATGATATTTAGATCCATACTGGTATTCACGCCATTAAGACTTATGGAACAACTTCTGACCATATCATGGATTCTCCTTTTGGTTCTAGTGGCTAACTGAACCAAAGATGATTTTCCAAGTTTACTTTTCTCCATATATAATCTATCAACTATCTTAGGATCAATGTAGCAATGAATTTCTCCTGAATCAATCAAAATAGCAACAAGATGATTTATGATCTTACCTTTCACCTCGATCATATTGGACTGGTACTCTGCTTTTCGATCATTTAAAGCTGCATAGATTCTTCCCATATCTTCGACTGTTGTAGCTTCTTGGATGTTGTGAACAGTATTCACTCTGTCCTTTCTATGCATGAAATCCTTGTACTGGTGATCTTCCTTGCATACCCAACATTGGATTGGTGGTCTTCCCCTTTTTCCCAAGGAATATTCCTTCTTGGAATCCCCCTTAGCATACCGATCTTGATGATTTCTATGAGGCTCATTACTATTGTAGGGAGGTTTGAATCCTTTCCTCTTCTGATCGGACTTTGCATTCTTCTTGTTCTTCCAAGATTTCTGCAGGGATTCTCTTCCATGGCCTTTCTCATATAGGTATTTATCCTTCCTGATGACCTTAGTCAAGGTCTTGGGTTCATCATAATTGATATTTTCCTTATAAAAGGTTGGCAGTCCACTTAGAAATCTCTGTATTTTCACTTTATCATCACCAATGAACCTGACATACTTTAACAATCCCAAGAACTTCTTCCCGTACTCTACCATAGTCATGCTTCCCAATCAGAGCTCAAATAACTCTTGCATTTTCTTGTCATATAAATGATCTGAGAGGTACTCATTCTGGAATTACTTCTTGAACTGCTTCCAAGTGATCATACTTTCATTAACCTGTTCCACTTGCTTCATTTGGTCCCACCACATTGTAACTTTCCCTTGTAAATGGTAGGTGGAAATCCTAGCTTCCAAGTTGGATGAATAGTTATGCAACTAAAAATATCTCCTGAGCCCAAGCAACCATGCTTCAACATCATCTTCCCTTTCTCTTTCACCCTCAAAGGAAGGTGGCTTGAGCTTCCTCATCTCTCCTTGCAAAATATCTACCTCTTGTTTCCTTCTTTGGTGTCTGACATGAGACACCTTTGGACTGCTTACAGGATCTTCCGATGCATAAAAACTTCTTTCTGAGTATGGAGGTGAGTGGTGTCCAGGAGCTCTACTAGAAATTCTGGAATAACTACTCTTCCACGATCATCCCTTCTTTCATGGAACCTTCCTTCTTCCTCTTGTCTTGATTTTGATCCCTTCTTCATTTGTCTCTGCAAATGATTTACGGTCTGCAACACTCAAGCATTTATCTAACTTTTCTTTCTCATCAGTCTCTCGTTGTCTTCTTTGTATCTCTGCACTTCCATCTTCAGGCTTCTTACCATTTCTATTAACGTTTCCTTCTCTCCTTTTCCCTTACATCCATTGGAATCTGTCTCTGCATTACCAAATCTGGTATTTTGGCCTTTGACCTCCTTATCATGATTGGAGGATATCTAGCCTTCTTCCATTTCCTCAATACGCATCCTGATTTGATGTGTTTAAACCCCTTAATTCTACAAAATGTGCAAGTGACCATTTTGTTATAATTATGCATATGATAAACAAAATTTCCAAACCATGCTACATGTCTCTTTATTTTTTTTTGTTCATGGAGATCATATCCCCATTCTCTGAAAATAACAGTGTCCTGTTATTCTTGGCTTACACAAAGTTTTATCCTACACAACCGCTTCCTCCAAACCACCATCCAAGGTGATCACAACTAGAAACTGTGGCTAAATCCTTCCTTATCACTTTTCTGTCTCGAAGACCACCAATTCGGCCCTTATACATCCTTCCCTCAGTTCTCAATTTTCATATGACCACGACCATGACCTTGCACTTAGCTGAAAAAGAATTGGTCCAGAGCTTTAGGACTTCATAACTTTCATGCAGGACCAGATCAAAGATCCTCGTCCTCTTTCATGATCAATGATCGATATCCACTTCGAGACTCCACACCTCTAAAATCTCAACTTTCCTTACTTGCCTCGTCCCAGAATGCTTTTACCTAAAGTCGATGGGTGTCCTCCCACAGATCAATGACTATGAATCACTTCGACTCTTCAGGCTTTAGAAGTTTCAAACTTTCCTCCTACACTTTCTCCCGTAGTGCTTTCACCTGAAGTCGACGATCCTTCTACATGTGTCTTCTGGAATCAACAGTCGATATGTACTCTGGCCTCCAGGAGTTTTTGACCCAATGAAACCTATCACATCTTTCCCCACTGGAGTTCCCAGTCTCTAGACTGCATGATCTATCGTCATGTGGAAAAATACTCAAAGCGGACATGTGGTCCAATCAGGAGGGTGACATGTGTCACATTCTAATTGACATTTCAATACTCCATATGCTCAAAAATTACTAACATGTGGTAGAAATCCCATTTTTCCATGTCATCCCAGGTGACGTATGCAATCCATGTCACTTCGAAAATTCTAGGATCCACATCACCTCTAGGTGACATCATCATGTCCCATCACTTCGACTCTTCAGGCTTCAGGACTTTGAGAGTTTCCATACAAGCACAATTCCAATTCTCTCAAACTCTGAAGTCCTGAACTATCCAATATATCACCATGTGTCCTCCTGGATCGAACAACTAATATTTACTTTAGGTCTTAACCTGGACTCCATGGACCTGCACCACGTGTCCTCCTTAATTCGACGATTGAGGCTTACTTTGAGTCTTTGGACTTCGAAAATCTTAATTTTCAAAAATTGTCTAGCCCCACTGGATTTTAGCCAAAGCCCTGGATCTGGTGACACGTGGCCCTCGATAGATTGACAAATATGATTTCTTTAGGTCTTCGTACTTCAGAGGAATCAACTCTCAAACTTCGCTTTCCTTGAAAGCATGTGGATTTCTAGTGCATGTCTTCCTGGATCGGATAACTAAGATTCACTTCGGATCTTTGGGATCCAGAAATATCCATTCTCAACTTCTCCTACTCTCCTTTCCCTAGATTGATTTCACCTAGAGAACATGATCGATTGATGTGTGTCCTCTTACATATTGATGATCCCTGACTACTTTTACTCTTCATAGGTTTGTCGCTTGAGTACTAACATGTCACATCACTGCATGCCTTTCAAATTGTGGGGGCACACATCAATGTTTTGGAGTAACCCTCTTTTCACCCTGCAATTCTCTTGATGTTGACATGCAACCCCTCAGTGAAACAGTGGTTTGGATTGTGGGACCGCCTTGGGGAATTATCTCCCATGCAATCTGGTTCCCCACAATGTCTCCTATTCATTGATCTCACTCTCCAATGGGATATGTCGACTGTGACCTTAACCCTTGCTTCCTTTTCAACGGATGACCCCAGTTCACCTATCCTCCAATACAACGATCTCAGATCTCTCCTGATCCTACAATGGTGATCACTCCCAACTTCAAAGGGGATAGTCACGATCCTTCAAACCCCTTACAACGGGTCTCTGGCTATCTAAATCCTACGTAGATTATGCAATGCCATTCCTCTTGAGCTTTTCAACTTTGTGGTCAAAGTTCGATCTCGACCACATGACTCTGACAATTGACGCAACCCATACCAGCTCGGTGTTTCAACTAGAAGCTATGATACCAATATGTAACATCCCTAGCCACCCACAAGTCGGGGTATGCTACCTTCAACCCCACCATTGGAATTCATACTCTTACAGGTACCTTCTTATTTAATAAGGACACATAAGATAAAATATTTAATGACATGCATATAAATATCTAACTAGAATGCATAATCAAATATTTAGTTAAACGATAATTAAAATACACAGTGGAATACATTCATACACAGATAATAATATCACAACATAGAGCACTTATCTTTATAAAAAGGAGACACCAATTGGCTACATACCAAGGACATTCCACCCAACCATAGACACCACTGCTCCAAATCTCAATAGCAGTGTCACCCCCAAGCCAGGGCTATGAATCTACAAGGATGGTTCCAGAGTGTACTTGGGTTCCCAAACTAGTTAGCTCTCAAGATCTCATAATTTTCCCAACACCCACAACAATCCAAGCACCCATATCTCTTGTACCTAGCCTGTACCTCCCCGAGAGAATGGACCTCCACCCTTCTAGGCCATGCAGTCCATCAGGTAGTCCCTCTCCTTTATTTTGGGGCCTCTAGGACAACTTGTCTGAAATATCAAAGCCAGAACTCTTAGGACTTGCAGTTGTGAGAAAAACGGGGCACATGTCAATGCATCTCAGACATGCAGGTCCCAGGTCATGGTTAGATTTCATCAACGACCATTATAGCCAACTTTCGCATGGACAATTCCTCAGTAGTTCGGTTCCCTTTTCCAAGCCAAGACGTGGATGAGGATGGATCAATGAATGGGTGAGTGAGTGCATGAAAGTGTATGAGGGAAATGAAGGAGCATATAGGAAATAAATGAACAAGCCATCAGTCGAACCCCTTCATCAGACCAGAGGCAGTTTTAAGTATTTTCGTGGGGAATCAAGAACCTCCTGGCCTTCCCCAAGATGCTCATGTAATCAATCCCCCTCCCTTAGGAAAAAAGGGTAATTAACGTAGGAATGAACATTTATCCCCTCAAGCCCCCTCTCTTGTGGAATCATAGCCCCCTATAACTCTAGTCCTTGTTCGTCTAGCAACAAAAAATGTGTTTATTATTAATAATGATAAAAACATTACATTTCTTGGGCATGCTAGCCCTTTAATAATTTATTGGGAACTCAGGCCTCTCTGCATTATGACAATACATTATTTAAAATGGGGGTTCGAAACCCGGGGTGTTACACTCAAATTCCTGAAGTGCTCTGACTGGCTAAAGGGGTAATTCATCTCAGCGTGACAACTTTCCTACTCTTTGGAAGGTATCACGAGATATAACATATTCCTTAGCATCTTTAAATAACGTAGCCCACCATAATCCAACTTGAAGTACATTTTGTGTAGTGTCTTTACCCCCAACATGTCCTCTCGCAACTCCACCATGGAATTCCCACATGATATCTTTCCTTTCATGGTTCAAGACACATCTCCTAAGGATGTTGTTGAGTCCCAATTTGTAAAGTTGTCTGACAATCAATTCATAGTCTATTGCATGAACCACCATATGTTGCTTATGGGTTGTGGAGTAAGTTTTTAGGCAGGTCTCTGTACTGAGGAAGACAACAATGTCTTCAAGATACTCTTGGATGGCCTCAATCTAGAACATGTTTGTGTCCAGGAGCTGATCATCCATTGCTCCACCTCTTTCCCTTGATTCCAACCTGGAAAGGTGATCTGGACCTACATTGCATCTTCCTGGTTTGACAATTATTTCAAACAAAAATTATTGAAAAAGTAGTAGCCACCCAAAAATTCTTCTTGGAAGTAATGGTTTATTGATGAGATACTTCAATGAAGAATGGTCAATAAAAAATTTGAAATCAGAGCCTAACAAGTAGTGTCTATAAATTTTTAATGCATAAATCATAGATAGACCTTCCCTTTCAGTGGTTGTGTAGTTGCGCTCAACTTGAGATAGTTTTCTATTGGCAAAGTAGATAGGGTGGTCCATATTTCCTTCCCCTGGTTGCACTAGAATGGATCCTAGGGAAATGCCTGATGCATCCACATATACATGGAACTCAATTTCCCAATTGGGAAATATCAAGATAGGTTAATTACTTAGTTTTATTTTGAGAATGTCGAATGATTTTTCACACTCTAGTGTCCATAGGAATAGTTCAAACTTTTTCAGCAATTTCTCAAGGGGTGCATTGATACTTTCATATATTTTGATGAACCTGCAGTAATATCATGTATGTCCCAGCATGGAGTGCAACAATTTGGCACTTGTAGGTGGAGGCATGTTCATAATGACCACAAATTTAGCTGGGTTTACCAGGAATCCTTTTGTGCATACATGTTGGCATAGGGGTAGACCCAGGGTTCAATGCTACTACAATGTACCAAAAAAAACCTAACTATTAGTGCTTTCAGCAACACCTGCAAAGCATATGAAGTCTCACCTGAGGTAGAGGCAGGGGTGGTTGCAGGAATCAAGTGTATGCAACTTTATCTGGGACACATATATGTGATTGTAATACTTAACAGAGGAGTTAGCACCTACAATTCATCAATATTTAACCACTATCTACTTTGTGGATAACATAGATCATTGCATAATTCATTCAGATCTGATGTATCTAAGCCCTTATCATAGAGAGGTAGATAAAATCTAGTAGATTCAAGCACTAAGAACATTCACATAGGTCAGATCTAACATTCATATACATCGTTAACACAAAGCATAAACAGATCTATCTATCTATATCAAAGCACTTAGCAAGTAAAGACATAAACACATCAAGACATCACACAAAGAAGAGAAAAATAGCATATACATGGTTCACCCCCACCCTGGGGCTATGTCCACCAACTCTTCTTCTTTATTATCTTTTTCAAGCTTCTTATAGGCACATAGCATCAAAATCCTACTCCGCGGAAGATAGGAGATTTATGCGCACTCTGCCATATCCTCCTTCTTCGAGATAGGGTACAACACCAAGACTTCCTACAATTACTTGCATGTAACTCTACAAGTCTCACAGAGTATGCACAAAGCATATAAAATCCATACTTATAACTTAGCCCAATATCACACAGATATGCATATCTATCCTTACATTGCCTAGACATCTATTTATACTTTGCAAAATAGGCCTAAACATAGGTAAACCCATGGGCTGACATTCCCATACCTGTTACATAATCCCAAATACCAAAAAGGATCCAAAAAGGGGCAGAGATCTAGCGATCTCTGCTTCATCTTGCGCTCCACCTTTGATAGGCTATCGAAGTCCCAAAATAGGTCAAACTTGACCAAGGATCTCCCAAAACTTGGTCAAGGGCCAACAGGCCCCCAACACTCACTCGTGACTCGTCCCAAGTCACTTTGATCTAGGTAGTTCTGTTTAGAAAACCTTGAGATTGTCTTGAGCTTCTTCAACTTGTTGCTATGTCATGGCCTCTTATTCAATGAACTCTTGGATGACTACCTCGTTCACAGGTCCCTCTAGGAACTATTCAGCTGCAGTGACAACCTGTTGCAGTTTTGCTCCTCGACCTTTGACCTCTGCGAAAAATTGGTAAGCCTTATCTTATATAGGTTGGAGCCTATGAGTTACTTCCATAGCTTGGCTCTAGATAGTGTGGATCTGTTGCTGGGCGGTGCATTTCTCTTGGGATCACTTCATTATTTCCACAACTGATAGGGGCTTCAACTGCACCTGTATTGTTTCAGCTTGATACTTTGCCTCTTGGAGATGCAAATCTAATTCCTTCAGTTCTGGATTCTCAGTGAGTTACTCGTAGGTTTGGGCTCTACGATTAGTGAGTTGCTTACATTCCATAACAAGGGATTTTATTCTCTCAACTTTTTTTTGAGTAGTTGCTTCTCTTTGATCCCTCACATCCCACGGGGTCTCGGGCACTGTGCATAGCTCTAAGTCTGCGATGTGTTGTTGTAGCTACTGGATAAATTCTACGAGTTGCTCTAATTTCTATGTAACTCAGTCCTTTGCCTTTATTTCTAATACTATCATAGAGTGAAGTGATCTGCTGACCGTCTCTTTCACTTTGAGTTGCTCCGCGAGCAACTGTTCTTTTCCTTGTTGCATTTGTGTTTTTTCTTCATCGAACTTCACTTAGAGAGAAATATTTTCCTTTTCTTCAGCTCGACGTTGTTCTACAAGTACTTCTTGTACTTGCATCAAAGCCTAGGTGGCTTGTTATGTTTCCTCTTATTCTCTTTGAAGGTGAGCTTCAGTTGCATCTGCTAGTTGACGGAGTTGGGCTGGCTCATATACCAACTCTGGTTCTCCTAGTGCAGTGGATATTGCGCGACTAGAATGAAGGGCCTATTGTACCCCTCAGAGTTTGATCTCAATTCTATCATACATTTCCTCCTGCTTCACTCCTTGTTTTTCTGCTATTTCCAGTGAAGCGTCATTTAGGGTTGTTATGATGAAGTCAAAATTTTCGGAGGTGAGGATGGTCTGCATCTTGTTCATGATGGTTTTCGATTTCTTCCATGAATAAGGTTTCAAGGGGGAAACCTTCCTCTTATTTGAGGGGTCAATCTCATCTCTGGGATGTAATACTTCATTGGGCTTCTGTTTAGCTTCTACTTCATCACCACCCCATCGGTCAGGTGACATTGAAGGAGTCTTTCCTGAGGTGTTGCTTAAGTTTTGGACCTCCTCAGTATTCTTCTGTCTGTTGGTTCCAGGTGGATTCTATTCTTTATGAGTGTCCTCTGGGCTATCCAGTTTAGATATCTCTCTAGGGTCGAAGAGGATAAGGAGGTCAATAGACCATTCCTTAGTGATCTCCTCAAGGTATTCTTCTCTAAGTTTGTAATATGCCTGGAGCTGCTCATTATGTTCATATGCTTGCGTTGTAATGTAGATAAAGTGTTGATTTTCACTGAACTTCATCAGGGGTCAAAACCTCTGTAAGGTGTTCAGATTCATGTGAGGCTCAGCTTTGATGGCTCTCTTTAGCTGGAGGTAGTATGTATGAAACACAACATTCTACTGCCACTGTTTGTTCATATCAGTTGAATACCCCAGGGTAGGGTTCGAATGACTCTATGTCTGGGAAGGTTGCTCCTCCTGGCATCTCCCAAGAAACAAATTCAATGAAGACCAAGAGCCAACTAAAATGAAATTCATAATGCTGATCGTGTGCTTCTCAGCAATCTAGTTCCAACTGGTTAACTAGGTACTTTGCACAGTTTATTTGTAGGCCTTCTGTGCACTTCCCTACGAGGTCAACGACAAAGTTGGTGACTTGCGTAGGTCAGTTCTTCCTTACTAAATTTCCATCTATCATTTGACATGATAGGTGCACTGCACCACTCTGTATGGAAGCTACCTTATAGCCTCCTGTTCCCTTCTCAATGTCACCATATGTATCCTTGATCTTCTATACCAACGCGTGATCTGCAGATTTCCTAGATAAAACTCCCATGGGTCAGGTCCTTGCATACTCAGTCCTGTGATTCAGTGGATCAATGTGGGGTCAACTGTAATATGATGATCTAGCCATAAGTATCCTCCATGGTAACATGAAAGTAGTAGCTTGACACAGGCGTTGACTTCCTAGTGTCTTCCGAAGTGTGGGATCTTCATGACATTTAGCAGGGTGGACTGCAAGAGGTTCATCGTCCACGGCTGGGGGATTATATTTGAATTCTTCCACTTAGTTTTGGTTAGGTACTTGTATGGGGCGTGTTGGCCCTTGATTATGGAAGGAAGAAAAGATCAAGGAAGAAAAGGTGAAATGCGAACTTCGTGGAAGACACAGTGATTGTTACTGGGTCAAAATGAGTAGAAGATCAAGAAAGATGACATGAAGTAAGGAAAAGAATGTAGTTGAACGAGGAGATAAAGGATGAAAAATAATCAAGGAAGAAGGATTGTAGACAACTTAGTAAGAAATAAAAGCCATCGTTGGATACTTTGGAGCACCACACGAGAATGAAGGAAAGACAGACCGGGGATACTCTAAAAATGTGGGTCAAGTTTCCCTAGGGTTTTAGACACCTAGGATTTTGGTATCTAGGGTTTTGACACCTAAGTTTCAACCTAAGGTTGTCGGTGAGCTATTTTAATGTATAAATGAAGGTCTAAAGGACTTCGGTCGGGTTGGTACAATATTGTGGTGGATTTAGTTGTAATGTTGTTGTGAGTGATTGTTGGTGTGTGAGAGAGAAGTGCTAAGTGTGAGAGCCTTCTGGTATTGTAAGATATTCAACTGTGTGTGAAGGTCAAGTCCTACAGTTGGGTGCATAGGAAGGGGAGAGAAAGAGAAAATAAGAGAGAAGATCTGCTAGCTAAGAGCGCAGACAAGAACTATATGCTTTATCTTAATATATCGTAAGAACATTTTTGTGGACGTAGCCCTAGAGAGAGGGTGAACCACGTATATCTTGTGTCATGTGTGATTGATACTTTGTCTTTGCCATTGGATTTACTGTTATTGCATTATTGTGTTACATATGATAGATAGTTGCGTAAGGTATATCTGAGTTGATAAGTGATTTATGCATATTGTACTATTATGTATTAGATCCACTTGAAATTTCCTTTGGTTGTAGACATCTCTATCCTGCAACCCCCTCATAGCTACTTTGGGTGAGATTGCATCTGCTTCAAAGGTGTTGCTGAAAGGGCCAATAGTTAGGGTTTGTTGGTGCACTCTTGGAGCTGAACCCTTGGTCTGACCCTATCCCAACAAATGGTTCCGTTACCGAGACATGAATATTTTTGAGGGAATGTCAAGGTGGTTTCCATAAAAAACAAATATTCAGAAGTGGATAGAGGATCAAGAGAAGGACTTCACTGAATCCCAAAAAAAGAACCCTAATTTGAGTACAGAGGATTGGTTAGGAAGATATATCTTCACCGATATACACGAGATTTTCTTTGGAGGAATCCATCGAGAGTTATATGAGTGGCTAGCTAGATTAGCCGATACCCAGTTTGAGATCAGATCTAGACCTCATGTGGTCTGGACATCGGAGCTGATCAAGAAGGTCAAAAGAGTTGATAACGTCGTGTCACGAAAAGTAGTTCTCTGGTTCGATAGCACCATTGGAGGGTACATCACCGAGTTTTTTATTAACATAGTAGAGTCATACAACCAATCCGAGAGATATTTCTTTAAAGGACCCAGAGGGAATTTTTTTCATTTTCTGAAGTTGAGAATCAATATGCTATTGCATGAGAAGAACATATTGAAGAACAATAGATTGATTGGATTCAAAGAGGCTAATGTTAAAAAATTCGGACCGCGACAACGACATAGAAGTGGGCCATACGCGTAGTGGGAGGGTGTTCAGA
>JASDQU010243318.1:37261-59020 GCA_032191745.1 Picea mariana | reverse complement strand
GATAAGATATTTAATAATGGGATAAGATATTTAATAAATGGGATAATATATTTAATAATGGGATAAGATATTATGTAAGGGAGTAAATGAAGGGAAGTCGATGAAGGAGGGATAAGGGGGGGAAAGTATTTTTGGGGGAGGATTATGTTACGGGAGTTGGGGATGAATTTAGCAGAGCGGGGGAATTGGCAAAGTGAAACTTGGAGTGGAATTTTCACAGTGCACCAAGGGTTGCTGGGGGTTTTGGGCTCGGAGGGCTAGGATATCTGTTGATATCCTTGGGATCGGAGGGCTAGGATATCTGTCGATATCCTAGGGCTAGGAGCTAACTAGTCGGCAGGGTGGTCGGTTTTGGGTAGTGTTCTAAAGAAGAAGGAAGGAAGCAAGCGGCGAGCAAATAGTAGCATCAGGTTCAGGTAAGAATTATGCATTGTTTTGAATGAATTTGTTATTAAATCTTATTATATTGACGAAATTGCATACGAATGAGTTAAATTAGTAAAATTTGTTGAATGTTACGGAAGTTACTGTTATTTCATTACTATGTTATGAAATTAGTTAGTTATCAAAATAAATTGATGTAAAATGTAAATCCAACCATTACATGCTTAGAGTTTGATCTCAATTCTATCATACATTTCCTCATGCTTCACTCGTTGTTTTTCTGCTATTTCCATTGAAGCGTCGTTTAGGGATGCTATGATGAAGTCAAAATTGTCGGAGGTGAGGACATTCTGCATCTTGGTCATGGTGGCTTTCAATTTATTCCAGGAAGAAGGTTTCAGGGGGGAAACCTTCCTCTTCTTTGAGGGGTCAACTTCGTCTCTGGGCTATGTTACCTTGTTGGGATTCTGTTCAGCTTCTACTTCATCACCACCCCGTCAGTTAGGTGACACTGAAGGATTCTTTCCTGAGGTGCTTCTTAAGTTTTGGACCTCCTCAGTCTTCTTCTGTCTTCTTGTTCCGGGTGGATTCTGTTCTTGATGAGTGTCCTTTGGGCTGTCCAGGTCAGATATCTCTGTAGGGTTAGCGAGGATAAGGATTTTAGTTGACCATTCCTTAGTGACCTCCTCAAGGTCTTCTTCTCTAAGTTTGTAATATGACTGGAGATTCTCATTATGTTCATATGCTCACATTGTAATGTAGATAAAGTGTCGATCTGCGCTGAACTTCATTAGGGGTCGGAACCTCTGTAAGGTGTTAAGATTCATGTGAGGCTTGACTTCGATGGCTCTCTTTAGCTAGAGGTAGTATGAATGAAACACAACATTCGACTACCACTATTTTTTCATATCAGTTGAATACCACAGGGTAGCGAACTTTGCGGCAAGTGGTTCGAATGACTCTATGTCTAGGAAGGTCACTCCTTCTGTCATCTCCCAAGAAACAAATTCAATGAGGACCAAGAGCCAACTAAAATGAAATTCATAACTCTAATTGTGTGCTTCTCAGCAATCTAGTTCCAATTGGTTAACTAGGTACTTTGCACAGTTCATCTGTAGGCCTTCTGTGCACTTCCCTACGAGGTCAACGACAAATCCGGTGACCTGTGTAGGTCAGTTCTTCCTTACTAAATTTACAGCTATCATTTGACATGTTAGGTGCACTATGACACACTGTATGGAAGCTACCTTATAACCTCCTGTTCCCTTCTCAATGTCACCATATGTATCCTTGATCTTTTATACCAGTGCACGATCTGAAGCTTTTCCTAGATAAAACTCCTGTGGGTCGGGTCCTTGCATACTCAGTCTTGTGATCCGGTGGATCAATGTGGTTTTAACTATAATATGATGGTCTAGGCATAAGTATCCACCATGGTAACATGAAATTATCAGTTTGACACAGGCGTTGACTTCCTGGTGTCTTCCGAAGTGTGGGATCTTCATGACATTCAGCAGGGTGGACTGTGAGAGGTTCATCGTCCACGACTGGGGGATTATATTTGAATTCTTCCCCTTAGTTCTGGTTAGGTACTTGTATGGGGCATGTTGGCCCTTGATTATGGAAGGATGAAAAGATCAAGGAAGAAAAGGTGAAATGTGAAATTCACGGAAGACACAATGACTGTTATTGGGTTGAAGTGAGCAGAAGATCAGGAAAGATGACATGAAGTAAGGAAAAGCAAGTAGTTGAATGAGGAGATCAAGGATGACTAATCATCGAGGAAGAAGGTTCATAGACAACTCAATAAGAAAGAAAAGCCACCGTTGGATACTTTGGAGCACCGCGCGAGAATGAAGGAAAGAAAGACTGGGGAAGCTCTAAAAATGCGGGTCAAGTTGACCTAGGGTTTTAGACACCTAGGGTTTTGATATCTAGGGTTTTAACACCTAGGTTTCAACCTAAGGCTATTGGGGAGCTATTGTAATGTATAAATAAAGGTCTAAAGGACCTGGGCCAGGTTGGTACAATATTGTGGTGGATTTAGTTGTAATGTTGTTGTGAGCGATTATTGGTGTGTGAGAGAGAAGTGCTAAGTGTGAGAGCCTTCTGGTATTGTAAGATATTTAGTTGTGTGTGAAGGTCAAGTCCTGCAGCTGGGTGCACAGGAAGGGGAGAGAAAGAGAAAAGAAGAGAGAATATCTGTTAGCTAAGAGCACAGACAAGAACTGTATTATTTATCTTAATATATCATAAGCACAGTTTTGTGGATGTAGCCCTAGAGAGAGGGTGAACCACGTATATCTTGTGTCGTGTGTGATTGATACTTTGTCTTTTCCATTGGATTTACTGTTATTTCATTATTGTGTTAGATCTGATAGATAGCTGTGCAAGGTAGATCTAAGCTGATAAGTGATTTATGCATATTGTACTATTCTGTATTAGATCCACTTGATATTTACTTTGGTTGTAGACATCTCTATCCTGCAACCCCCTCATAGCTACTTCGGGTGAGACTGCATCTACTTCACAGGTGTTGCCGAAAGGGCCAATAGTTGGGGCTTGTTGGTGTGCTCTTTAAGCTGAACCCTGGGTCTACCCCTATGCCAACAAATGGTTCCATTACCGGGACATGAATCTTTTTGAGGGAATGTCAAGGTGGTTTCCATAAAAAACAAATATTCGGAAGCGGATAGAGGATCAAGAGAAGGAATTCACTGAAGCCCAAAAAAAGAACCCTAATTTGAGTACAGAGGATTGGTTAGGAAGATATATCTTTACCGATATACACAATATTTTCTTTGGAGGAATCCATCAAGAGTTATATGAGTGGCTAGCTAGATTAGCCGATACCCAGCTTGAGATCAGATCTATACCTCCTGTGGTCTGGACATCGGAGATGATCAAGAAGGTCAAAAGGGTTGATAACGTCATGTCACGAGCAGTAGATCACTAGTTTGATAGAACCATTGGAGGATACATCACGGAGTTTGTTATTGACAAAGTAGAGTCATACAACCAATCCGAGAGATATTTCTTTAAAGGACCCAGAGGGAATTTTTTTCATTTTCTGAAGTTGAGAATCAAAATGCTATTGCATGAGAAGAACATCTTGAAGAACAATAGATTGATTGGATTCGAAGAGGCTAATGTTAAAAAATTTGGACAGCGACAGTGACACAGAAGTGGGCCATACGCGCAGTGGGAGGGTGTTCAGATAAGTTCATCTTGCGAACTTGTTCAAGAAGAACTATGGGGACGAGGGTTTCTATAGTGGAGAAGAGGCAGATCTGACAGACATAGAACATTCAGGACCCACTAGGACTTAGGAAGGGGAAGATGAATAACTTCACCGGGACAAGCCAGAAACCTTAGGAACTGTGAAGACTATTGAGGTAAGTACTATCATCCCTCCTGTTGGTTCAACAGAATTAAGAAATAAAAGTAATCAGAGTCACCAGATCATCTAGAGAACTGTCAATAGTAGTCCACCAAATATTCAGTCAGGAACCCTAGGAAGATTTATGGCAGATGAGATGAGGATTCCTATCTTTAGGGGAGATGGATCTGAATATCTTGATCAACACTGGTTCCTATGTGAATCCGTATGGAATATTAAAAGTGTCACCAATGAATCTCTCAAAAGAACTCAGTTTAGTACAACTCTAAGAGACTGCGCACTGAGATGGTACATGCAACTTGTCTAAGGACTTGCTCAGCCTAAGCCACTGAATGACATCAAGAATGCACTGATTGAAGAGTTTAAGAAACCTAAATTGGAGTCACAATGTATTACAAAGCTGAAAGAGATCAAGAAGAAGGTAGCTGAACCAGTTTGGGAGTTCGATCAAAGGTTCAAGACCTTAACATGCCAATTGACTTTTTAGATCCTAGATGAGCAGAATAGGGAATGGTTCATTGTTGCTCTGTTACCACACATTAGGGTTCCCATGATGTAGCAAAATATTTCTTCATAGGCGGAGGCATTGGATATCCCCATGAAGTTAGAATCATCCCCTATGGGAGAATCCATATTAGGTATGAGTTAGATCTTGAGTCAGCTGACTAGTTTGTCTCTGCAGGTCGAAGATATGAAGAAATACAAGGGAAAATATAAAAGAGAAGAAATTTGGTGTGTCAGATGCATATCAGAAGGCCATGACAAGGAACATTGTCCCCTATTCAATGAATACTTGGCTTCTGGAGATCCGAGCCCTTTGAAGAAAGTCACCTTACCTTGGTGCGAGGTATGCAGAAACAAACATCGCCATAGTGAGTGCTACTACATGCAAAAGTATGTTCAAACACCTACAAATTTGTACTGTGCATTATGTAAGTCTGTAGGACATGATGACAGGGATTGTAGGGCTTATGATCTCATACATGAAAGGTCGAGATACATATATAAGATTTAAGGAAAAGTACAACAAGAAGGAAGCACCAAGCAGTATAACTCTCGTGGGAGAGGAAACTTCAATCCTCATGGTGGATTCAGCAGAAGAGGACGAGGAGGAGGAATGGGTTGAGGCCGAGGACATATCATCTGTTATAACTGAGCACAACTAGGACACCTTGCAAGGGATTGTCAGAACCCTTGTACCACTTGCATCTACTGTAGCTTGTTTGACCATGTTATAGAAGATTATCCTGTGCTGCTAGCTAAGCTTCAGGAAAGACAAGGACCTCAACAAAACCTGCAAGTGAAACTGATATATGATGAGCTTCATGGAGAAGACCCTAGAGTCATTGTTATAAACAGAGGAGGCACTGTTATAGGAGATGACAAAATGACCCAAGGGAAGACTATAGAAGATTCAGGAATTAGGAAAGCTGCAGAGAAAACCCAAACCTTTGATGCAAAGAAAGAAAGACAAATATTTGAGGAAGACAGAAAATAATTTAGAGGAGACCAAGGTTCTTCATCAAAGACAAGACTAGAAGTGAGAGAGTATGGAATGCCTCTGGCATTTGATCAATTTGCTTCTCCAAAAGAAGGAAAAGAGGTAAGCAAGCTCATGGAATTTTAATATACTTGTATTAAGTTGTTTCATGATGAAAGAGTTGTACAAGAGTTACAAAACTTAATCAGACAATATGAGCTAGGAAAGATAGACCCCTTACTAAATAGGGTAGTACACAAAATTGGTAAGAAGAGAAGGACAAATAAGGAATTACATTCGAACACTCAAATAGGAGAGTATGAGATAGATTATGTAGTCCTCGATTTAGGGTCGGAGGTCAATGTCATGATGAAGAAAACTTGGGGACTGATGGGAAAAACAAAGTTGATTTATTCCCCTATCAGGCTTAGGATGGCTAATCAGCAAGCTATAATCCATTTTGGTAGATTAGAACATGTCCTTGTGGACATCGATGGAGTAAGAACATTTGCAGATTTTGAGGTAATTGAAATAGTTGATGATATATTTCCTTACCTCGTGCTGTTAGGAATTGATTGGGATTTCAATAATTCCATTGTGGTTGATTTAAATACAATACATATGAGTTTTGAAAGAGATAGCCTTAGTTTCATTGCACCTTTAGATCCAGATGAAGGTCAGTGGTACAAAGTACATATCAAAGAAGAATACCACACATATGCACTAGAAAACATATCTAAACTAACAACCAGACAGTAGGATTACATTAATCCCACGACCAATGGAAACTTAAGCTGGAAAAGTGATAACACATGTTCATCAAACTCATAATAAGCACTGGAGAATTGGCAGAATAAAATGTATGGAGTATCTACAAGAAGATGTGCTAGATTAACCAGAGATGTTCGCTGGATCAGCACAACAGTAAGTAACTTACCCACCTTTGATGGTCTAAATCCTTTAGAAACCTTCTTGTCGGACTTTGAAGAGAGTGTACCAATTCAACAAACAATGTTGGCGATGGATGAGGCCCTGATAGAAACCCCATCCAGATGGTTGGGGGCATGCAAAAGTAACATTATATATTGGATACAGTGTTGTACCTTGATAACAACATGGCTCTGAGCACAAGTGGAAGGATACAAAGTTCGATACACAGGTGGAAGTTTCCCAAAGGACCATGTGCAAAGCTGTGAGGAAGCCTGGAGAAACTTCCCTTAATACCAGTGGGTGCACGAATTCATTAACACACTGGACACGATGCCTATCAACTGGTACCTCCAAGCAGAGTTGCGCCTCATCACTATGGATTGGGAAGGTATGACTTAGAATTTTGTAAATACCTTCTTATTTGAAAGTCATTTTCCTTCAGTAAATCAATCATTACAGATTGTGAGACAGAAAGAATTTGAGGAGGCATCTATCTTTCCCTTGGAACAAGAAGAGGACGAATGGACTGCACCTCTCTAGAAATTGTAGAGCTGCTACAACATCAATGTCGATGAAGACGATGATCCTAGGAAGGTGAACATCAAAGAAACAAATGGCCAAATAGATGTGGAAGGACCAGGAGTTGAGCTACCATTTATTGGACAACCAATCAATATTAAAAAGGTCAACATTGGAACAGAGGAGACACTGAAGCTTGCCAATGTCGGATATTATTGGGATGTGGCTACCATTGACAAGATTACAGAGTTACTGCAAGAATATCAGGGCTTGTTTCCAACCAATTTCACTGAGATGAAGGGCATCAAAGGGCCTATGGGAGATATGAGGATCCATTTGAAACCAGATGCAAAACTAGTAAAAAAGATACCCTATAGGTTGAACCCTAAATTTAAGAAAAAAGTGAAGATTGAGCTCGACAGAATGCTAGAAGTAGGGATTATCAAACCTGTTGAAGAATCAGAGGGGGTTATCCCTATGGTAGTACAAGACAAGAAGACCAGAGAGATCAAGATATATGTGGATATCAGGAAGTTGAATGATGCTTGTTTACATGACCCCTTCCCTACACCATGCATTGACGAAGTGTTAGATAACGTGGGAGGCGAGGAGGTATATTCCTTTAAGGATGGATTTTTATGATACCATCAGATTCAAATTGCCAAGGAAGATCGCAATAAGACCATATTTTCCACAGAAAGGGGATATTATTAGTATAAAATAATTCCATTTGGAATAAAGAATGCCCCAACCATATTTTCCAGGGTGGTGGTTGAAGCGTTCAAAGAGTTTTTGCATAAATTTCTAGAAGCATATTTTGATGACTGGACTGTGTTTAGTTTGTTGAAAAATCATATTGAATGTCTAAGGATAATGTTGGATAAATGTAGGCAGTGTGAAATTTATTTGAATATGAAGAAGTGCATATTATTCTCACCATTTGGAGTGTTGTTAGGTCATATTGTATGTAAGCAAGGATTGTTGGTAGACCCATCTAAAATTTCCATTATTGTTGATCTACCACCTCCGACTTCAGTCAAACAACTGCGCATTGTGTTGGGGTATACTGGATATTACAGGAAATTCATCCAAGTCTATGCCCAGATTACAACACCGATGGAGAAGCTGTTGAAGAAAGACTGTCAGTTTGGTTGGATAGAAGAATGCCAACAGAGATTCGACACACTGAAATAGAAGATGGTTACTACGCCTATTCTAGTTTTTCCAGATTGGATAAAGGAGTTTCATGTGCATGTCGATGCATATTCCATTGCATTAGGAGTTTTGTTAGCACAACCTATAACATGAGACATCAACCACCCATTAGGCTTCACTAGAAGGAAGCTATCCACAATAGAAATTAACTACACCACTACAGAGAGAGAAGGGTTAGCCATGGTGTATGCACTGTAGAAGTTCTGCCACTACTTGTTGGGGGGAAACTTTAAAATGTTTACAGATCACTCCACGCTGAAATACTTGGTCAACAAGCCAGTGTTGGGGGGGAGAATATGCAGATGACTTCTTCTATTTCAAGAATATGATTTTGAGATCATGGTTAAACCAGGAAGAATGAACAAAGGCTCTGACCACTTGTCAAGGTTGGAACATGGTGAAGAGACCACGAATTTGGAGGATACATTGTCGCATGCACAACTTCTATCCATTAGAAATATTGATGACCACTTCGCAGGCATAGTCCAGTTCTTGTCAACAGGAATGGCACCTAGTGAGTATACAATTCAACAGAAGAAACAACTAGTGGTGCACATTGAAAACTTTTCAATTATCGCTAGATAGATATACAAGATGGGACCTGATGAGATACTAAGGAGTTGTGTTATGGAGGCAGACCAACCATTGGTCCTTGCAAAAGATCATGAAGGCATCGTAGGTGGACACTATGCAGGAAAAGCGACTAGGTAGAAGGTTCTACGAGATGGCCTTTGGTGGCCTACCTTACACAGAGATGCTAAAGACTATTCTAGAGCCCGCGAGGTATGCCAAAGAGTCAGGAAACCATCTAGAAGAGATGAAATTCCATTAGCACCACATATGAACCTACAATAATTCGAAAAGTGGGCCTTTGACTTCGTGGGACCTATAAACCCACTAAGAATGTGCACAGGAGCAAGGTACATAATTACTGCGACATAGTACTTGACTAGATGGGCTGAAGAAAGATCAATTAAGGAATGTAGTGCAACTATAGTTGTACAATTTATATATGATGACATCATAACCAGGTTTGGATGCCCAAAGATCCTTATGAGTGATCAAGGCACACATTTCATCAATAAGACAGTTGAAGCCCTGACTGAGGAATTTGCAGTCCACCATTAGAAGAGCACAGCTTGCCATCCACAAGCAAATGGGACGGTTGAAGAGTTCAATAAGATTTTGGAGACAAAACTAATGAAGATTTGCAGTGTGAACAGTGATGACTGGGACTTAAGAGTACCAACAGTACTTTGGGATTATAGAACCACTTCTAAGAAACTGACAATGCAGACCCCTTTCAAATTGGTATATGGCCTCGAAGTTATTGTCCCAATGGAATACTTGGTGACAAGCTTAATAATTGATGCATTTATAGACATGGATGACACTGGCACTGTTTGAGAAAGGCTTGCACAGTTGGTCGAACTCAAAGAAGACAAATTTATTGCAGGATTCCATCAGAAAGTATAGAAGCGAAGAGAGAAGGCCTATCATGATAGGCACATCAAGAAGAAGACATTTAAGCAAGTTGATTTGGTACTGGTATATGACAGTAAGTTCATGAAGCACACTGGGAAGCTCAGAACGCATTGGCTTGGACCATATGAGATTGCCTATGTTACACAAGGAGGAGCTACGTAGCTGAAGACTTTGAATGGAGAATGGAAGGAAGGTTTGGTGAATGGGACTCGACTGAAGTTGCACTATGACAACCAGTTGCCTCACAAATCTCATTAAATGAATGAAGAAAAGGGTCTAGGTACCATGTGCAGTTGAAACTGGGTACCAGACACAGAAAAGACAGTCTGCACAAGGAAGGAGAGGAGACATAGAACATAAATAAAAGGTTGCATTGCACAGTCTAAAGTTGAAGAAAACCATAGGAATCAAATTTGAAGTGCCTCGGGATGAGTCACAGGTGAGTGTTGGGGGCCTATTGGCCCTTGGTTATGAAAGGAAGAAAATATCAAGGATGAAAAGGTGAAACACGAACTTCAAAGAAGACACAGTGACTGTTATTGGGTTGAAGTGAGCAAAAGATCAGGAAAGACAACGTGAAGTAAGGAAACACAGGTCGTTGAATGAGGATATCAAGGATGACAGATCAATGAGGAAGAAGGATCATAAACAAGTTAGCAAGAAAGAACATACATCATTGGATACTTTGGAGCACCGCATGAGAAGGAAGGAAAGACATACTAGCGAAGCCCTGAAAATGCAGGTCAAGTTGACCTAGGGTTTTAGTATCTAGGGTTTTGACACCTAGGTTTCGACCTAAGGCTTTCGGTGAGCTATTGTAATGTATAATTAAATGTCTAAAGGACCTAGGTCGGGTTGGTATAATATTGTGGTGGATTTAGTTGTACTGTTGTTGTGAGTGATTGTTGGTGTGTGAGAGAGAAGTGTTAAGTGTGAGAGCCTTCTGGTATTGTAAGGTCTTCAATTTTGTGTGAAAGTCAAGTCTTGTAGCTGGGTGTGCAGGAAGGGGAGAGAAAGGGAAAAGAAGAGAGAAGATCTGCTATCTAAGAGCGCAGACAAGAACTGTATGATTTATTTTAATATATCATAAGCACATTTTTGTGGACGTAGCCCTAGAGAGAGGGTGAACCACGTATATCTTGTGTCATGTGTGATTGATACTTTGTATTTTTCATTGGATTTACTATTATTGCATTATTTTGTTAGATCTGATAGATAGTTGCACAAGGTAGATATGAGTTGATAAGTGATTTATGCATATTGTACTATTTTGTATTAGACCCACTTGATATTTCCTTTGGTTGTAGACATCTCTGTCTTGCAACCCCCTCATAGCTACTTCGGGTGAGACTACATCTGCTTCGCAGGTGTTGCCGAAAGGGCCAATAGTTAGGGCGTGTTGGTGCACTCTTGGAGCTGAACCCTGGGTCTGCCCCTATGTCAATAGGGTGAGCATACCATAGATATTGTGATCTCTGAGGTTAAAGTCACTGAACTTTAGTTCTCTGATCTTGTCCTAGTTTTCTCGAACTACGTGTATCCCTTACAGGAGGTATGTAGTAACTATGGTGTACTTGAAATATCTTGGTACACTATCACGATTCATCGTGCCATCCAGAGGCAGGATGCAATCGAGTAATATGGTTGGACTCAATTTTTCCTTTGCTAGGTTGTCTTTATGCTTGGTTCCCTTTTCTACGGATGGACGGGATGGTCTAGTTCCGCGAGAAAATGACGGAGAGGCCTGCACTTTTCTCATCGATGAAGCTTGTACACCTGCAAACATCGACATGACTCTTTTGGTCATGAGGTTGATGAGAACTTCTTCAACAACTTTCTCTGCAGCGCTGAACTTGTTCGACATACATGCTTGGGGTTGACAATCTCAGGTTCAAGGAGTAACTTAGACACTGTAATGGGATAGAGGGAAATGGCACAATGATAAATGTGTAAAATAGATGAGTCTGCGGGTTTAGATTCATGGTTAGAAAAAGTGTTCTTGGTTCATGGTGCAACAAGATAAATAGATAACTTGACAACGAATTGCTTGCAATGGTCGAGAATACTTCATTAAATCTGTTCTGTCTGTTACGACGTAGTCTAAAGGTATGGTGGTGAACCATAAATTCCTTTCTACTCGTTTGGGGGGGTCATCCAAGTGGTTATATTGGTCCCAATGGCTATATTGCTTCACCCTGGAAAAGTGCCCTGTGATGTTGTTCTGTTATCCCGACAAAGTTCCAATTTTGCAAATTTTCCTTCTGTGAAGTTCCCTCTGGAACCTTCTGTCACTTTTCAATCTTAGCTCTCTTCTTACTTATCTTTCTAGCCTTCTTCCCAGTGAGCTTCATCTCAGTATTCCTTTTTCCATTCTGATTCTTATCTTCTTTTGGCATAGTTACTTCGCGTTGTTGATATTCTTTCCTAAGATTCGAGGACGATACTTCTTCTTTATCTGGAATAGGTACTTCAACATTATGTGGGTCTTCTAGTGTTCTTGCAACTTCGACAGCCGGGTCTCTGGTTTTAAATAGCTTCAATTTGTTCCTTTGTTCTTCAATCAAGTGTGTGATCCTTTTAGTCATGAAATATTTTAACTCTTGCTTCTGTTGCTCTAAAACTTCTTCTTCTTCTTTTCTTCTGGCTTGGTCTCTTTCAATCCAAGGTTTTCCTAGTAACATGGTAAATGGGGCGTTGTTCTCAATAAAATTAAAAATATCGAAATCCTCCTCTGTCGAAGTCCCATTGGCATTCATAGGTATCTGGGTGAGTTTTCCACATAGGTTTATAATATTTCCTCTAAATATCCCTATTCCTCCCAATGAAGGAGTCATAACAGGCTTCTCTAAAAGTTCCCAAGTTCTTTCTATCATGATATTCACCTGTGTTTCCTCATCTAGAACACAGTCAATGTTGAAGTCTCCTATTCTTGCTTCTATGCATGATTTTTCTTTGAATATCTATGATAAGTTGTCATGTCGGTGGTCATTCAAGGTTTCTTTTATCTATAGCAATACTTTCTCCGATTCTTTATGGGGTTCTTCCATAATCGTAGTTCATGAATCTGCCTTAGGGTTTTCTTGTCTCATGTTTATTCTTTCAACCTTAGCAATCATTCTATGGAAATCCAATACTTCATGGTCCAAATATTTGCAACAAAGACAACTAAGTCTCCTCCCGAGGCATTCCTTAGCAAGGTGTCTCAGTTTTTTGCAGCTGTAACAGAGGGTTAATCCTCTATTTCTTTTAAATGATTCCCAGCTCTTCCTAGAATGTCTGTTAGGATCATAGTAGCTAACCTAGAAACATTTGTTTCTAGGATCCTACATCCACTTGTTAGTCCAAACATTCTTTCTATGCATAGGTATAACATATCTCTCACTATTCTTATCAGATCTACACATATCAAACCTTCTTTCTTCTATTAGCACCCTAGTTTTCAAGCTAGGACAAAATCTATCAAATATACCTAAATCCATACTGTCGAAAACAAAAAATTCCACTTGTCTTACTTCTACAGAGAACAAAGATTTTAGATCTAAAACATTTCATTATTCTTACCTTTATCATAGTACAGAGTTTCCAGATCTTACCTCTTTTCTTTAGATTTGACCTATTTTCTTGGCACAGAGATTCATAGGTCAAGTAGAATGATGCACACTAGGGCAATAGATCTATGCACAGATCTTTCACATTTTCAGGTTAGACCTTTGCAAAAATATTATTCTTCCTCAGTTCCCAACAATCACAGTTTCAGGTCCAAGCAACGAAACCATTTTTTGGAATAGGGGCAGACCCATGGTTCAATGCTACAATAGTGCACCAACAAAACCCTAACTACTGGCCCTTTCGACAACACCTGGGAAGAATATTAAGTCTCACCCGAGGTAGAGGCAGGGGTGGTTGCAGGACTCAGGTGTCTTCAACTTTAGCTGGGACACGGATCTGTGATTGTAATACTTAACAGAGAACTTAGCACCAAAAATTCATCAATATTTAACCACTATCTACTCTATGGATAACACAGAGCATTGCATCATTCATTCATATCTGATGTATCTAAGCACTTATCATAGAGAGGTAGATTAGATCTAGAAGATTCAAGCACTAAGCACATTCACATAGGTCATATCTAACATCCATATACATCGTTAGCACAAAGCATAAATAGATCTATCTATCTATATCAAAGCACTTAGAAAGTAAAGACATAAACACATCAAGACATAACACAAAGAAGAGAAACACATCATATACATGGTTCACCCCCACCTTGGGGTTACGTCCACCAACTCTTCTTCTTTATTATCTTTGTCAAGATTCTTACAGACACATAGCATCAAAATTCTACTCTACACAAGATAGGATATCTGTGCACACTCCACCAGATCCTCCTTCTTCGAGCTAGGGTACATCACCAAGCCTTCTTACAATTACTTGCATGTAATGCTACAAGTCTCACATAGTATGCACAAAGCATATACAATCCATACTTAGCACTTAGCCCAATATCTCACATATATGCATATCTATCCTTACATTGCCTAAACATATATTTATACTTTACAAAATAGGCCTAAACATGGGTAGACCCATGGGCTGACATTCCCATACCCGTTACATAATCCCAAATCCCAAAAAGGACCCTAAAAGGGGCCAAGATCCCACGATCTCCACTTCGTCTTGCGCTCCACCTTTGACAGGTTGTTGAAGTCCCAAAATAGGTCAAACTTGACCAAGGATCTCCCAAAACTTGGTCAAGGTCCAACAATACAATATGGCCTAATAGATTTCCATGAGGTACACATAAAATACACTTCCCTAGATTCAGATATATTTGCATTTCATGACATCTATTAAACATTAACTAGAGTATCCCGACATGATATTTTAACAATATGTAAACCTTCCAATCATCCATATAGAGTTCTACAAACTTTTGGATGAACTCTCGAAATGATGCTATCACAATCTGAGAAAAAAATACAGGGGAATTTTTCAAACCAAATGGCATTACGTTATATGTGAATAATCCCCATTCGGTTATAAATGTAGTCTTCTTCTTGTCTTCCTCTATGATTCTGACTTGATTATATCTTGAGAATCCATGTGTAAATGAATATGACTCTTTTCTCTCAACTTGATCTAACACTTCGTCATTGAAAGGTGTTGGAAATGGATCATGCACACATGCAGAATTCAGAATTTTGTAGTCCACATAGACCCAAATGTATTCTATACCTTTATTACTCTGGATAACTATGGGGCTAATCCATTCTGCTTCTTCGATTGCAAAAATAATTCCTGCCGCAAGCATTTTGTCCACTTATTTCTTGACCTTCTCTTTTATTCTTGGATTAATTCGGTATGGTCTATGCTTCATAGGTCTTGAGTAATGTTTCAACTTGGTTTTCATTTATCCCATGGCTCCTTTTATACCTTTGAGTTCTAAAAATGTTTTTGGAAACAAGTCCTCATACTTCCGCAACAAGTTATGTACTTCGTTTATAGTTTTCTCATCCTAGTAGTCTCCTATAGAAGATATCTTAGGGTTCTATGCACTCCCTATATTAACTTTCTACAAATTCAGTGGGTGATTATAGGAGCTACAGGTGTGACTAAGTATAGTATCATGAATCTCTCTACTTCCTTCTGTTTCTTTAATATCTAAGTTTCTAAGATCTTATAAGTCATTAGGTTTCTCCAGGTCTTTCTCAACTTTACAACAAGGTACAATTGTCTTATCAATTTCAAGACTCAGACTAGACTGAAGAAAATGAACATGGTCAACACATACTATTGGACTTGACCTCTTTCTACAAATGTCAGTAAAAATCATTTCCATGATTCTTTGAAGGACCGTGTTAAGCTCAGGGAACTTACTTATAAAGGAGAAATCCTTGCAAAATCGTTCTTGTAAGGTCTTCCAACAAATTGTCTGTCTTATGGCCTCCTCATGTATATACGAGGCTTTTGGAATAATCACCAACGAGTGAATAAATACCTGAACCCATAGGTGAGAGGGTACTTCCATGAATATCCACTGCTCTAAGAAATGTTCAGTATGCACTCTAGGGTCAGACCATCCATCGAAAAGTTGCACATCTTGAAAATATATATTCATTTCTTCTTTCAGTTGATCCCTCCTTTGGAAGCGACATCAGATGTCTTGTTTTGTGTTTTCCCACTCCATAATTGAGACTTTATGGGTGACCCACCATCTAGCAGGTGTGTCTTGTAAATCTAAGTCAAGAACAAGGATCCTTTGATCCATCACTATCTTCTCTTCCATGCTGGCAAGAAAACTATGTATCTATGAGGTAACATCATATGTCGGAGGTTCTTTGACCTCTATTCCAATCCATCTCGTTTCTCTGACAATTGCACATCGCCTTGAGAATCGCTCATATGAACCTTTCTGCCAACTATCAAACATTGCTTATGAATCCTCGTCGACAAATTGTATGCTTCTCCAACTTACCAATCCATCTACAATAGAATTTATATAATCTGGTATCATTCCTGCTGTTATGGTGTATAATTGGTTAAGAACATTTGATTCCATATTGTGGTCCACAGGTTCAATATATCTAGGCCTTAAATGTGGATCTAAGGGTTGATCTACTTTTATCCCATCTTCTTCAAACGTCATGGTCTCTCTCTTTATATCAATGATAACATAGTTGTCATATGCCCAATCAATCTGACGTAGAGAAGGGTAGGGATCCTTCTCTCCAATAATTTCAATTACCTCAAAATTAGTTGTTGTATGAACTCCCACAACATCTATTTCCACATTTTCCATCCTTCCTACTGGGAAAATGTAGTACTGGTTTTCCATTCTCAACTGGATGGGGGAATATACTAACTGAGGTTTTCCTAAATCTTCCTAGGTATTTTTGGGTAGGATGTTGACATTTGATCCTAAATATAGCAGGACATCTTTGATTTCAAAATCATCTAGTTGTGCTTCTAACCTAAATTCTTTTCTTCTTCGCACCTTTCTTCTTTGTATTCTCTGGGTGTTCTTCTCAGGTAGGTTGGTCCTTATTATGTCTTTTGGGGTTCCCTCATTTCCCAATATTAGGTACAGGGTGTTGTGCAACTTCTTAGTAAGTTGTTCGTCCCCTAGGATATCAAAGAATAATTGAAACCAAAGATTGACTACACTTTGAGACTGCTCATGATGTCTCCTAGGAATTGTAGAGTTTCTAGGTGTTGGTGGTGAGTTAGGGGCTTATGCAAGGTTAGGTTGAGACAAAAATTTAGGAGGATTATCTATTATCTCCAGAGTGGGAATAATCCTAAATATTTCTATTGCATCTTTGAAAAATAACTTTTTTTTTTAACAGGGTCATAAATGGCATCTTTTAGAACAAATTTTTGAATCTTGGGTTGACTGTCTGCATATGCCCCAGTTTTTTCTCCTCCATGAGTAACGATGTTAATATTAGGTAGTTGACCCTTGATTCGTATTTTTAATTATGAGATTATGAGATTAGATCCTCTTTTACGAACCTGATATTCCCATTTCATGATCAGTTATGGACAATCTTTAGTTTCATGGCCATTGTTCATATAGTAAGAGCACCATGGTCGTCTTTGGTGAGGGAAGTCTCTGGCCAAATGAACTTGTTCATTGTAGTTGCAAAATTTGCTCGAACTTGTGCCTCCATTTCTTACTCCTCTAAATCCACCTCCATGCCCATCTCCCTGGCCTCTTCCAGGTCCTTGGGGGCATTCATTTATTCTTAATGTTATCCATTCTAATATGTCAGCAAGTGCATCTAGCGCTCTACATTGATTTGTAGCATGGGTCATAGATATGAAAAACTCACATTGTATTGTATTTGGTGCATTCGTATACTTATGCATAATAGGACATTGCCTTGGTGCATGCCCATGTGTCCAAAAAATTTCACAATACTCAGTTGTCCGAGAAGTTTGAGCACCTGGGAAGGTATTGTGTAACCCTGATGTATGGAATGGTGGAGTTACAGATACTTGTGCAACTCCTCCCATTGATCCTAAAGAGGGTCCCATCGAATTGTGAGGAGGTCACATTCCCCTCATGCATAGACATTCATTTTCCAAATGGTCTTCTGTGTAGAATCTTGTGCACCAAACCTGAGGTCGTCCTAGTCTTGGTGTGGTTAATTCTTGAATATTTTCTGTCAACGTCGATATTTGTCCTTGGAGTTCCGACGAATTTGCATCTACTAGAGGCCTGGTCATTCTCAGATTCCCTAGATAACCTTCCATGGCTTCGATCTTCATTGACTCTTCCAAGGCGTCTGCTAATGTGGTTATTCGTTGTTGCATTAAAGGAATTCTCGTGAGAGGTAGTAATTCTTGGATATACCATTCCCTCCGGTGATCTTCGTGAATTGGATGCGCTATCCTTCCAATAGAATATTTAAATTTCTAGTTTTACTCCTTGTTATAACCCTAAATTTCTCTACACATGCATACCTAGCCTTTGTCTCTCTTACTTGCATTTTTTTCCAAAGAACTGCTGAGTTTCTCTTCTAAAAAAACATTTTTTTGAAGATGTACGCACCTTTCACCAATACTAACCTCGTACATACACTTTATAAACCACTACAACTCACGTACATACACACACTACACCATTACAACCCACATATACTTGAAAAAGTTGCAAAAAATAAAAATTTGCAAGGAATTAGTTGAGATGATGAGATATTGGGTAGTTTCCCAACTAATACACCTGTTCTAGCCCATCACCCAACCAAATAACCATCCTTTTGTCATATAAAAGGAGGTTCTTCCGTGTTCGAGTTGCACTTGCACTAGTAATTTGCTCTAGTGTTGGATGGTGTAACTTTTCTTCCTACTAGATAGTGGTTTTCTTGGTTTATCTGATAGGCATTTTTCTAGTGTGTGCTTGGTTTTAAAATATAGTTAAAGCCTTACTATGTTGTTGATCTTTTCACAAAGTGGAAGATCAAGGGCTCTAAAGGCCACGAAAACTTCATGGCCTACCACTGGTTTCATTATAGCCACTGTCGCCACCATTATGGAGAAGAATTGACCAACAAGGGTTATTCTAAGCGGCCGGGCCACAAGAAACTATGCCCGAGACAACTCCGAGAGGATATTACTGGACTCCAGAGGAACCTATTGTTTCTAACCTTGGAGAGGAAGCTCTTAGGCCAACCAACCCTTTGATCACTGACTTGTCGACACTAATCTTAGTACAATTTTCCCTTCCGAGGGTGAGACCTTACGAGCATCAGATAGTCTTACAATAAGTCATGGAAGAAAATGTTGCTACTTCGTCAGGGAGTCCTCATAATCCCGTGTCGGCTACTACCACAAGGGGTGTTGACATAGGGGTAGACCCAGGTTTCAAATCTAATAGCGCACCAACAAGCCCTTACTACTGGCCCTTTCAACAACACCTATGAAGCAGATGAAGTCTCACCCAAAGTAGTGATAGGGGGTTGCAGGACACAGGTGTCTACAATGATAGGAAATACAAAGTGGATCCAGGGAAACTCACACACACAGATCTAGTTATTCTTTACTGACTTAATCCTACTTCACACAATATATCTCAAATCTAACGAAACAACATTATAACAACATATCAAATGATAGAGATAATCAACAACAATCGCACCTAATGCCAAGGTATATGTGGCTCACCCTCTCTCTAGGGATACATCCACATAAATGCACTTTATAATATATTAGATGAAAGCATACAGTTCTATCTATGCTCTTAACTTGCATCCATCTCTTTCTTTCTTTTCTTCTCTCCCCTCCCTGTGCACCCAACTGAAGGGTTGATCTTCGCACCCAGCTGAATATCTTACAACACAGGCTTCTCTCTCAACAATAACAATAATCACTCATCATAGAATAATAAAACTCGTACCAGTTACTCTTAACCTTTATTTATACATTATAATGACTCTTGGAAAACCTTAGGCCGAAACATAATTTTCAAAACCCTATATACAAAAACCCTAGATGTATAAAACCCTAGGTCAACTTGACCTGTGCTTTCAGGGCTTCACCAACCTGTCTTTCCTTCTTTCCTATGAGATTCTCCAAAGCATCCATTGGTGGCATTTTCCTCTTGCTGATTTGTCCACGATCCATGTTCCTTGCTGATATGTCTTCCTCGATATTCTCATTCAACAAATCGATTTCTCTTAATTCGCTCTGTCTTTTCTGCTCTTTTGGCCACTTCGACCCAATCTTAGTCAGCTTGTCTTATGTGTAGTTCTCACTTCACGCTTATTTCCTTAATCTTTGCAACCTTCAATAACCAAGGGCCAACAGGCCCCTAACACTCACATGTGACTCGTCCCAAGGCACTTTAGGTTTGCACCTTCTATTTTTCTTCATCTTTAGACTGTATGGGGAAGCCTGTTATTTCTACTTTGTCCCTGTCCACCCTGTATAGACTGTATTTTCTATGTCTGGTACCCAGTTTCAACTGCACCTGGTACTTAGACCCTTATTCTCATGCTTTTACTAAGAGCTGGGAGGCAGCTGGTTGTCATAGTATAATTTCAACCGGATCCCATTCACTAAACCTTCCTTCCACTCTCCATTCAGTGTCTTCAACTGTGCAACTCCTCCTTCTGTAACATAAGAAACCTCATATGGCCCAAGACAATGTTTCTTGAACTTCCCTGGACGCTTCATGATTTTTTTGTCATATACCAATACCAGATCTCCTTGCTTAAAGAATTTATTCTTGATATGTCTGTCATGGTAGGCATTTTCTAATTCCTTCTATACCTGCCGATGGAATCCTGCAATAAATATGTCTTCTTCTAGTTATACTAACTTCACAAGCCTCTCTTGAACAATGACAGTGGCATCCATATCTGTGAATGCCGCAATTCCGAGACTAGGAACCAAATATTCCATAGGGACAATTGCTTCTAGACCATTCACCAACTTAAAGAGAGTCTGCATTGTCAGATTCTTGCAAGTAGTTCGATAGGCCCATAGCACTGCTGGTACTCTCAAATCCCAATCATCCCTGTTCACATTGAAAATATTCATCAGCATTGTCTCCAAGATCTTGTTGGAAGTTTTGATTGTCCCATTCATTTGTGGATGGTAGGGGGTACTCTTCTGATGGTGGACTTCAAACTCCTGATTCAAATCTTCAATAGTATTATTAATAAAGTGTGTACCTTGATCTCTCATCAGGGTCTTCAGGAATCCAAACCTGGTTATGATATCATCAAATATAAATCGTGTAGTTGTAGTTGCACTACAGTCCTTCACTTCTATTGCTTCTACCCATCTGGTCAAATAGATTGTCGCAATGATGATTTATCTAGCTCCTGTGCACTTTCCTTGTGGGTTAATAGGTCCCACAAAGTCAATGGCCAATTTATCAAATGCCTGTAAAGTTAGTTGTGGTTATAAAGGAATCTCATATCTTCTGGAAGGTTTCCGAAATCTTTGGCATACATCGCAGGATTTATAATATTCCTTATCATCTTTATGTAGGGTAGGCCACCAAAGGATAGGTCTAAGAAACTTTTGCGTTGTTTCTTTCTCTGCATAGTGTCCTTCTGCGATACCTTCATGTGATTCTACCAGAATTAGTGGCCTCTCTGCCTCCATAACACATCTCCTTAGGATCTCATCAGGTCCCATTTTGTATAACTGTGTAGCTATAAGTAAAAAATTTGCACTGCGAACTACCAGTTGTTTCTTCTGAATGATTGTGTATGCGCGAGGTTCCATTCCTATTGATAGGAACTGGACTATCTCAATAAAGTGATCATCAACCCTTACGATGACCAACAATTGTGCATCTGGTAGTGTATCCTCCAAACTAGTAGGTTCATCTCCATGCTTCAACCTAGACAAGTGGTCAGGTCCCTTGTTCATTCTCCCTGGCTTGAGCACTAGTTGAAAATCATATTGCTGGAATAAAAGTAACCATCTGCATATCCTTCCCCCCAACACTAGATGTTTGACTAGGTATTTTAATGCAGAGTGATTAGTGAACATCTTAAAATGTCCTCCCAACAAGTAGTGTCGAAACTTCTAGAGCATGTACACCATGGCTAAACCTTCTCTCTTAGTGGTAGTGTATTTTATCTCAGCTGTAGATAGCTTCCTGCTAGCAAAGGATAACAGATGGTCAATATCTCCTACTCCTGGTTGTGCTAACACAAATCCTAGTGCAATAGATGAAGCATCGACATGCACATGAAATTCCTTGCTCCAATCTGGGAAAACCAGAATAGGCATAGTAACCATTTTCTATTTCAGTGTGTTGAAGTTCTACTAAAATTTTGTTGTCCATTGAAACTTACAATCTTTATTTAATAACTTCTCC